>JAHDVE020010493.1:0-30588 GCA_022606495.2 Halesus radiatus
ATCTACTGTCATCTTTATTCAATGTGATCTTTATTCACTTGAACTAATTAATGAGTTATCAGGTATTCATGTTTCTCGCTCAGTTAAAATATTTTATTAATGCTGAAAGAATGTCATATTCTTATATCTATTGTTACGGGTACCCATGACTCTGGGGGAAGCTTTAAGAAGTTCCCCACACAGTTATATACTGAAACACTAAAGAAAATACATAATGAATTCAATGGTACCATATCAGTAACCACCACACAAACTATGAAATAAATCTATATGTAACCTTCAGATGTACAACTACTCTGCTGGATTTCAACAATGCTCTGAATATCTCATTCAAATGGATCTGGAAATCCTCACATTTGGAGTTGCTTCCTTGTAGGAATCCTCCAGCATTTTTATCGCAGCTGTGAATTCTTCTACCCTACTTGCCATCGTGCAGATTGTATTATTGTTCCGAAACTCCTGTTTGAACCAAGTTTCCCAAGGTCTCATGATCGGCCATCACGTGTTTCCAATACTTGCCTGCCTTTTCCAGCAACTAGTGACTTTTTAAGATGTATGGGTAAATTCAGTCTTTTATTTTAAACTTGTTTTGGGTTTGGCGAGTTGTATGAACATCATCGAGTCTATTTTATTACTGCCCCCACAATCCACCTGTTGACAGTAAAATCTGCACTAGCCCTCGAGACACCCCAGGAAGTTGGTAGGAATACAGAGATCCCTTTTTTTTCATTATGTAATTTGATTTAACAACTAAAATTATTTTTGTTCTTCTTCAACGTTTGCAGGAAGCCTCATTTTGTAATACTCTTCATTTTTTATTTATTATTTCCTCAGTTGATCATCAGCGAAATTTCGAGATATGATTGTTTCCAAATCCAGACTTTAAATCAACATCGAACCCAAGTTTCAAATTCTTATTCTCGGTATTTATCATTATTTTTAATTGCGATTTAGGTGCAAATTCTTCTGGCAAGTTCTCTGTTGCCAGTCCCTTCCTTGGCATAAGTCAGAACGAAGTTATTGGATAGTTCTTTGTACTTCTTGTGGTTTTGACTGTCTTCGATATCTGAATATAATGAATAAATACAAAATAATATTCTGTATGTATTCTAAGGTCATTTTTAATACTAGAGACTGTGCAATTACTTGATCTTTGACGAGATTGCTCAACTTGCACTAAATTTTATAGGCATTACTTTATATAAAGAAACACGTTTCACTTTTTCATAGCCAATAACTGGGTCCAACTGTGTCGGCAAAGAAGTTCATGGATTTTGTTTGGAAAGTAACAACAGTTGTTCCAAAGATCTTGATTTATCAACAAGTTACATACTCGCCAGCCCAAAGAAATACAGTCGCTGATGAGTATTTCCTGTGTACTTAAATAATTTCATAGAAACCCTTTCAGTAATTTCTCAAGCACTTAAAGATTTAAAAATATTTATGAGTATATATATTTTTAGAAGGTTTTAGTGGATCAAACTGTTTGATGCAAGTTATATTTTTTTCAAATTTTATTATTTACTGCTTCTGCAATCATATTGTTACAAAATAGCCAAGCAAATCTGTGTCACTACTTTTTTGGTGCTCCCGTTCTCCTGCAGTGCAGGAGGCCCAGTCCGCATGCCATCATGACCATACTCGATGTGGAAGCATGAACATCGGTCAAATTCAGAAGATACACATAAATAGGCTCAAGACATAAGTGAGAAGCAAATTAACCCATTCGTCAAGGCACTCCATCAGTTGTTGAAAAGGGTTGGAAAACAGGCAGTTTCTCTATCAGAGACAATGAAAATGTGGATAGTGGCCATTCTTGGGCAGGTTATATCGTATCTTATTAAAAAAGATAGACATTATAGGTTTCGTCTTAATTATTGATGAGGAAAATCAATAAATAAACTTAGTATATTTTTTAATAGGAGGCGAAATGTGGTTGTCTAAATGGTATGATTTTTGGAAATAAGTTAAATGATAAAGAGGAATAGTATTTTATCATTAAATTTAAAACACAATTTGGGTGCTGGAAAAAAATAGAATTTACTCATTATTAATTTTTTATTTCCACGTTAGTAAAAAACGCAGCTTACTGATGTGATCAGTTTTGGAAAAGGCAGTACTACCAGGACACTCCACAACATTTCAGTATCGGGAATCACCTCTTAAATATGACAGACAATGTATTCATAAAAGATTGGATGAACTAAGCAACATACCGATCTATCACTTGTTTATATAGTTTGATCAAATAAATACTCGTTTATTGTACATGAATAAAGGTTGTTGTGCATCAAACTCGATCTACAGGTTGTTAAAAACAACTCTGGCAGATATCTGCTGGGTGTTATTTTTCTCCAAGTTTACATAAAAAAATGTTGATACTTCAAAAAATAACAACTAAAATAGAGATAGAAAGAAATAGTAGATACGCATGACTTCCTTTTTAAAAATAAAGATGAAAAACCATTTGTTGTGTCTTCTTTCCCTTCAGCCTTCCTCGATCTTGGCTGCTGCGAGGATTCTTTTCCTCGGCACGAACCTGCCTTGGTACCTGACTCTTTCTTCCGCAACCTTCTGTCTGCAGTTGTAACAGATTTTTCTGTCCCAAGTCTTCAACCTCCGCTTCTCGAGGTACCGCTCGACTCTTACCCGTCTGTCCGACTTCAACCCTGTCTGGTTCTGGGCTTCGAAGTAGCCTCTGAGATACTCCTTTGGCAGAAACTGCAAGTAGTCTTGGAACTATACAGGCAAAAACTATTTTAGTTTTTCCACATCCTCCTTGCTTATCATCTACTCCTCCGGCATGTATTAAGCCTTATTGCTGTTATTTACCAGTGTGAATGTCAGTGTCGTTGGCTGATTATTCGCTTCAGGCTTTACCTGGTCCTGGATCGGAAAGTCTTCTTACTCGATCTTCACAGTATCTTCTGCTTCCTGTCGGATAGCTTTCTTGCCTTAATCATGTGGCTCATCTTCCGAATCCATCTGGACGATCTCGAGTGGTGTTTTATTTGTCCTGTTCAGAATGGTGCTTTTGCCTTTATCATTGTAGGCAACCACGAGGTTGTTGTTATTCCTACCATTGTCGCTACTGTTATTACTGTTATTATTGTTGGTGACATTTTTATAATTTCCCGTTGACACTAATGCCCTCTCGTCGATATTGGGATTGCCCTTCAGATTGGAGGGGAACAGCATATCTTCGTACTTCTAGCCATTCAGTTAATCGCATGCTTCTTCGTTCTATAAAGTCGATTCGAAATTTCAAAACCTTTAAAGGGTAATTATATGTATGCACAGCATACACATAGTTGATGATACATAAATTTGTCGCTCGAATAAATGGTAGAGTTACCTTGAGGATGCGCGATAACAGGTCGATAGATTAAAGTCTGTGTCGATTATTGGGGTTGTTTCGGAACTGCATGCTTTCTCCGACTTCGTAGAGTTGCTGGGGGGAAGGAGGGCCCAAATACTTCGGGAGTTCCATGCCGCTCAGCTTGAAGAAACTGTCTTACATTTCTATCTTAGTTTGTTATTTTGTTATGGTTTTTTATTGGCCTATTTTGTTTATATTATTTTTAATTAGGGTGATATTTTTGTTGATGGCAATATTGTATTTTAATACCCGAATTAGAATCTAAATACGAATTATAAATAAAAAAATATTAATGGAAATACATGTATTTTTTAAGGTTTTATTTGTGGTATATAAATATTTTTTATAATAGCATTATTTTTTATTCCTATTAATTCATAATATATTTTTCATAATTCAAGTAGTCCTCATAAAGTTAATTTTAGGCATATCAATATATAGCAACTGATTTCGATGCCCAGAAACACCCTATTCATGACTGTAATGCCTTTGACAGACTCGTGTTTGTGCGAGAATTACAATATTTACTAAATAAACCATGTTCATAATTTCTGATAATAATTGTCTAAATTGCTGAAAATAATCGTCAGACTTTAAAAAATATTATTAATATTAATATAATTTTGCTAAAAAATATAAATATTGATGATTCTGAAACTATAAAACTTAGTAATAAATATGTGATTTAATAATAATATTAGGTGCATTTCTCATATTCCCACCAAAAAATATTGTAGACCCATTTTATTTAATCAGTAAAGCAAATACACTAAGAATTCCGAACGACCACATCATATAATAATAGTTGTGCAGCAAAATAAAATACTAACCCTATATGATTTATAGCTTTAATGTATCGAAATATAATCTGTATACTCATTTCGGCTATCTTTGCTAATCATTAAATTTTTATTATACTTCATTCTAAAAACTTGAAATAGCCATTCGTTATTTCAATAAAGGCTGAATTAGTGCACAACAATCTCATGTTATCCCTGAGTATCGTTCCCTCGCTGGCTCTTTCCTTTGATGATCTGGTCTTTGATGGATTTCGTGGTCGACCTTTCCTGAGTCTTAGCCTTCGAACTACCCCCCTTGATTCGAAGCACCTTTTTGTTCTCCCGACTCGACCCACTTTCCTTATACCTGCAATTCTAGTCAGCATTTTCATTATTTCGAAGAGATTTGTAGCCAGTCGATGGTGGTGCTTTGGTGGGACTGCTGCTATTGTTGCAAATAGTTTTGTTTCTGTGGCTATTGTTAAGATTGCTTTTACTACCATTGCTAATGTACTAAAATGTTGGAGTGCCTGCTATTTGGATCTCCTGATACGGTGTTCTCCCATCATTAACACTGCATTCCTGGATTTCCGCTTTGTTGCCACTGTACAAATAGTTGCGAACTTCTTCCCTCGCCTTCAAGTAACGCTGCTTGTTTGACCTCTTGTCTAACACGTTCTGGACAATGGACTCAGTCTTTTCGTCGAGGTTTCTCTTAATTTCGCTCAATGTTTTCTCGAGATCTGACTTGCTTATGTTATTCTTTTGGCTATCCCTGTTTTATAAGACGAGCTTCACGAGAATTTGATTCTTGATCTGGTTGAGTTCCTGTTCGATCTCTTGATGCTCGGAACTTGTTATCGTAAGGGGACTACTACTCAGTTGCTCATCTTCTTCTTCAACGATGACACTGGGCGCTGGCTTTGAGGCGGAACAAGGCCCTGCAATGCTTTGTGTGAGACTTTAAATAAAGGCAATCCCACCGATGGGTTGTGTAGATTTGGCCTGGACTGACTCGAGTTCCTCGTTGAAGAATAATTTCGGGGATTTGTTTTTGTAGACTTACGGAGATGAATCATTTTCGCTGTTCTTCCAAATGATTGTGGCTGGCTTTTATCGATGATGGTTTTCTTAAACATCTCTTGTATTTGCCTGATTAGCAAATGCGCCGATGTTCTATTTTTCTCCTTATA
This sequence comes from Halesus radiatus, assembly GCA_022606495.2. Taxonomy (NCBI): domain Eukaryota; kingdom Metazoa; phylum Arthropoda; class Insecta; order Trichoptera; family Limnephilidae; genus Halesus; species Halesus radiatus. The sequence continues at coordinate 5,352 of JAHDVE020010493.1, forward strand.
CTTGTTTGACTTTGCTTTCGAGGATGAGTCTTTGGAAAGACATGCTTCGTTGGCTCGATCGTTTGGGTGGTTGTTTTTGCCAAGGAACAGGTTCGAGATCTTTAAGTGTGAGTGAGGGAGATTGAAATGAATATTTGGTTTATGTATTTTTTTGAATAGGCTTCGAATTTGGATAGGCACTCAAATTCGGACTAACTTTCTCGTGCTTGGTCAACAGCTACTTAAATGTTTTCATGTTTCTTTCTTTATAGTGTTTTGTTTATTTGGCTATCTAAGCAATTGAATATTGTTCAGATTTGGTCGATGTATATTTTTTGTATATTTTTATTAATTTCGAACAGAACCGTTAATTTTTTTTGTGATTGAAGGAGGTAGGTATATATGATATGAACAACTATTATCTTTTAGATGAAAAGTATAAACTATATCTAACTTTTAATAAACAACATTATCGTTTCAATTCTATTATACCAAATTTTCAGACATCATCCTCCCAATGAATATATATTGTCTATCTTAATATTTATATGTGTATTAGCATGCCAAATAAACAGATATATTATTAAAAAATATATGAAGTGATTCTAACCTCAATAAATTAAACATTAAAAATATTATAAACTTTATAAGAATAAAATCCATTTATTTACATCTACTGAAAAATATTGAAATTGGTTATGTTTACAACCCCTCGCCGAAACGTCACACCCTCGCCATTCAGTACTGCCACACATAATAAATAGCGATCACGATCTCAAAATCGACTGGAAAAGTCCCACTCGCGTTCCACCATAAAGATCCCTGACCCTCTCTCAAAGGAGGTATACTTTTGCCACTACAAGAATGGGACGTATATGGGCGGGATCAAGACATTTCAGAAAAATGGGAGAGGCATCCTCTTCCACGACAATGGTGCAACCTTGCTGACAAGTTATTATAATGACATGCTTCATGGAGAGGTATCCTTACATTCTAATACATCTATATGTTTGTGTAGACATCGTATCTATGTATATACACTAAAATATATCAATTGAAGTTTTTCCAAAAACCTACCGATTAACAAATAGTAAAATAATTTGCGTATAGAATGTGATATTGTTGCCGAATGGAGGAGTACTGTCTGCGATGTATGTCAAGGATAGGCTAGCGGAAGCAGTCTACAAGACCAAATAAAAACTGTTCTATGCCAAGTTCGCCAACGATGAAATTGATGGAGGCTGCATTCTCATCAACTTCCACAAAAAAGAGATCATCTACGTAAATACCAAGAAGGGGCAAATAATGGAGAAATCCGAAGAGCGCGATTCCACGACCCTCAGCCGAGTGTTCTAGATGCAGAATCTCGACGCACTGTTGCCGCGAAACCATATAAAAAACATTGCTTTTGAGTTCGAAAAAACCCCCAACATCGAGGTTACCAAACGAGGAACCAAAATAATAGTTGGCTACTCCAAGAACGGCCTATTAAATGGCCTTGCCTTTGTGCTCACATATCGACTCAACGATCAGCCCATCTCCGACACCCCCTCGACACAGGACTCAAATGTTGTGCAGTTGTTGGAGCGTGGCTATTATAAAAATTCGCAATTGGCAGGGATGGGAGAGCGGAGATTTAAAAATGGAAATATTTATGTGGGTTAGTTTAAAGGAGACCTGTTCGAAGGCACAGGCGTATTAAAGAATTTCGTAAAGAAAAACTGGGTGAGCGGAATATTCGAAAGGGGCAACCTCATTGAGCTCGAAAAGTATGGCAACGAAACCGACCAGAAGACAGTTTCTAAACTGCTCGAGGCCATCCATCAGCGAAAGACTTCCTGGGTAAGCAAATAAATTTGTATCACCAACCACCAATTCCTGGATAAGTAAATTGAGCGCATTGAGGCGTTCCGCAACGACTAGAAAATAATAACTCTGGAGATGCGCAAGCAAGAAGTGCTTCGGAGGATTCAGGACAATTTTATCACCTAGGCTGACTCCATGCCAGAAATGGAGCTTCTGAACGTCTCGCCCCCGAGGTTTGTTCCCGTAATGTCGCATAAGTACCTCAACCCTCTGGACGAAGAGAACTACGGCAGCAAGCTAAGGCTAGACCCTAAGGGAGTGCGGCCGTAAAGCGGGTACAATCCACAGGAAACACAAAAGGCGAGCCAATTCGATAGTGTCCGTAACTCCAGACAGCGAGGATAATTATGGGATCGTAAATAGTATATCTATAATACCAGCAACAATGTTGAAAGCGGCATTATGAAAAGTCCTGAGTACAGACTTCAGGTACATCCTGTTCCTGTGGAGAACCAGAGCAGTAGTTTTCGGGACACTTTGCTCTCAAGTTCTAGGAGGAATAAGATTTTTGATGAGGTGCCAAGCGGTGAAGCAGACGAGCAGCTGCGATCATCGAGAAATATCAATCTGAATGCTGTCTATCCGAATCCTCCTCCTCCTGCACTTCCCTCCAAGGTTGCTGCTACAGATGGCAGTACTGCTTTGAAGTTATCTGCGTTCACTCCCGAGAAAAGTGTGCCCAGCTATCGCAGAGTGGAGAAATCTCCGAACTTCAAATACTCTGCGGTTGCACCACGTTCGAAGAAGAAAGAAGATATTATCGACTCCATCTACAAGAGAGAGCTAAAAAAGTCTCTATTATGATCTTACATATTTCTTATTATTATTATCATATCTATGTTTCTGATTTTGTTTTCTTTTTTTTTTTTCCTTTTTTTTAGTCATAAAATTTTATTTTTACTTACAATAAAATATATATATATAGAAAATATATTTATATTTATTATTATAAAATTAATACTATGTAAAAAAAACTACTTCATAATGATAAACTTATTTATGTGTAGATATAATGAAACTCTTTAATCAATTGTTTTCAGTTCTTCTAAACGATAACATGTTCAGGTTTAGATTGCTGTAACTCGGCACTGTCCTCAGCGGCAACAAAGTTTTCACTAAACTACCACCTTGCACGAACCTTTATTTGCTAAACAGTCCTTCCCGCTTTTTGTCGCTCTTTAACAAATCCTTGTTTTATTTTGAGGGTTCAGGCGCAACCACGACACTGAAATTCTGTCTTCCATTATGACTCTTCTGAGAAGTAAACATTGTTGTTGTTGTAGGTGCTTGGACGTATATGGGTTTGAGAATTTGAGTTTCCAGGAAATCTGAGGTTTTAAATCCGGAATAGATCTCGAGGCAGTGGTGCCATTCCAAACCATATTACTTTCTGACATTATGCACGAAGGTTGCTGCGAGTTTCTCAGGCTCGTGAAGCACGAAATTGCCACTCCTCAAAGATTTTATCATGAGTTCTTTAAGCCTCTCCTCTGCTACGACTACCTTTTTGGACTGAAACTTTTCTTCATCATCGAAGATGAATCCATTCGATAAAAAGAAGTTCAAAAAAGTGACAAATGTGGGCTTTTGCACATTAAACTGGAAGGCCAGAATCACCTATTTTTCTGCAGCCTAGTAGTCGTACTTGGAGTAATCTTTGGCTGCGTATTTCTGATATCGAGAGAAATAGGGAATCCTGCGGTCTAACTCTATAGCCTTGGCTGCGACGATCAGGCAGACACTCGAATAGAACTACATTTTTAGCGAATAATCCAGAGATTTATCTGAGCCTTGGATCAGCAAAAGTTGGTAGAGTTGAAGTCCGAGACCAAGAGTCTCAAGTCCGAACTCAAACTTATTGGCGATAGTCTCGCAGAAGTCAAAGACTGCCTAGGAAAACCCGAACTTTTCTCTTAGCGGGAATGGTATTGGTTCGGACTTGACCCTGGCTCTGATCGACCTCAAATATCTTTGGGAAGTGTCATCCACAGGGCAGTGGAAGTGGTAAGTTTTGATTGCGGATGCCTGCTGGTTTGTGAATGAGCCGCAAGAGAGACAATTGTGTCCTCGAGTGCTAGAGTGTGCACAGACAATGGTGTCGGATGGTAATTCGCTGTTTTCAGTGGAAGTCGACGTTGGAGTATCCATTTTTAAAATACACAAAGTTTCTTGAGTTGTATTTTTTATTTTTTTTGTTTTTTTTATATGTATATTTCTTTTTAATATTTATATATTGAATTAGTTTGCGAAAATATCAAAAACAAAAATAATTAAAAATGTATTCGATATTTTTTTTTTTTTATTCTTTCTTTTCTTTATTTTTAAAATAATATAAAGTGTATACATATATTCTATTTTTTTTAATATTAAAAATATATTTCATCAAAAGGGATTCAATGTATAACAAAAATACATACATATATATATATATAAGAAATACCAACAACTCACTATTTTTAAAAAACAAATATTCACTTTTATATCCAATTGTTGTGGAAATCTTTCTTTTGACATTATTAAAATTAATCAATTTGGTTCATCGTTTAGAGTGTATCAGGGATACCTGAACACATGTTGTATCCTTATAAAAAATGTGCCATCAAAAGTATTTTTAAATGTGGGATATTTCTTTAATAAACATATCTAGTCCATTGTTTCCTCCTTCTTATAGTACATATGATAATTATCCTAAAAAAACAAGTTTAATTATTATTATTTTTTTTAAAGAATTATATGAAAGGATTTAACGTGAAAATAATTTATTTTTGAATCAGATATAAAAACAAAACAAAAAGAAAAGAATTTATTTTATTTTATATTTTATTTTGAAAGAGATTCATTTATTCAATTAAAAATTAAAAAAAACACACAAATAAATTATCAAACTAATTATAAATTTCAAAAAAACAAGAAAAAGAAAAACCAAACCAAACTAAACCAAACAAACTATGGAAGCCGACATTAACACAGCTAAAAGCAAATCCTTCAATTGCTTGCTAAGGTATTTACATTATGCCATTCTGCTGTTCCTGACTGATCGAATCAACAGTTCAACGCTCGACTATTGCTCAGAACCAGGAAAGGGCATCATCAGCGTTTTCAGCTACTTCTCCATCGCACTCATGATTTTGGGACTGATCAGCGTGTGCTACGTCCACAACCGTTCCAAGTTCCCCCGCATATAATTTTTCGTCTCCATCAGCATCTCATTCCTATTATCGTTGGTCATTATCATTATGTCATTCACATCGATAAACTCGGCCAGCCAATAATGCATGCAAACCATCTTGCTGCAGAAATGGGCGATATTCTCCTCCATGAGGACCTTCTTTTAATGCGCTTTGATCATGCTGTGTAATCTGTTCTGGGTGCAACGGTACACCAACTGTCCTGGAAATATTACTTGGGCCTACATGTTCTTGACGATTTCGTGGGACAACGTCGGTAGCTCAAAAAGTATATTGATCGCCATAGGTGTTACTTATCTCATCATCTCTATTATCACCTTTCTTGTCCACTGCGGCACACTCGTCAAGGGAGTCACTATTGGATATAAAAAGCTAATCAAGCTTTGGTGGATTTTTGCCATTATTCTTATGGTGGTATTTGAGATTGTCGCTCTTGCTGGTTTTATCTCTGGCTCCTTCACCAACGAGTTCCACAATGTGGCAGCAAGTCGACTTTACCAAATGTTTCTGGCTGGAAATATTATCGACATCCTCTTCTGGCTGTGGGGCCTCTTGTCCCTTTCTTACGAGAATGGCGATTTGATCAGAGATAGCCTTGTGGATCTCAACCAGGACGTGGCTGACGGAAACGCTGACTTCGCATCGAAGAATCCCCAGCAACCCGTGCAATATTATTCTGCAAATCAATTCGACCCAAATCGAATGTCTAGTAATGTTAACAACATTAACGATGGAGGCAGATTCATGCAACAATCCCCGCCTTTGGGAGGAGTGACGACACCTGTGGCCAACAGAGTATCAGTTAATTCTATGGGCACCATAATGAGGTGATCATCTTTAAAACTTCACAAGAAATCCGCATTATTTTTATTTTTGATGACAAAAAATAATAATAATAAATATTTATCCATCATTAATATATATATTTTTCTAAAAAAATGTATTTGTGAATAATAAATTGATTGTCTTTTTTGTGTTTAACAATTTGGTTGTTTTCTCACTGGCATCCTCAAAGATGAGAAAAAGAAGAAAGACAAATAATAATGTTAAGGTGTGTCAGCTTTATATTAAATTTTGACAGTAACTGTCAGCTAAATCAAGTTTTTAATAGGTTTAAATGTCCCATTTTATTGCTTCTATATTTTACCTCAGATAGCCGATCCGTCTCATCAAGCCATCCCCATCTTCATCGAATTCAAATTGTTAATGTACTTCGCTCTCTATCTATAAATTTATGGTTTGCTAACTGTGTATCTTTGCTGAAACACTCTCCGATATAGAGATCTCCACTGTTTTGGGAACTAGTCTCAATGCTTTCCTTATTATCTTTAAGTTTGGACCTGCAGCATATTTTAGATGTTCCAATTCATTGTGGTTTGGCATCGTAATTGTAGTCATCATTTGGTTTTTCCAAGAGTTTATCGCTTCGAAAAATTCTGATTGGTATGCTTTGAATTCTTCCTATAAATACAGTTTTATCTCCGTCTGCAAACCTCGCAACTTCTCGATCAATAGTTGAAGCTTTAAATCCTAAATTGGTTTCTTCTTACTATTAATATTGAGCATACTGGACGAAGAGGTCGGACTTCCGCTTGTATTCTTAGTCGGACTGTCCTTTTGACACAAACACCTACCAAAATCATCAGAGTTTTTACTGGCTTTATATTAACCACTTGCCTTGTACATAAATTCGTTACAGCGTTTGTCATCAACGATGTCAGCCTCTGTTTGAACTTTTCTCATAGTTTTCAGGGGATTTATTTAGTTTAGCGAATGAATTGGCTCATCGACCATAAAATCCTCTTATCGCTTGTTGCAACTATACTTGTTGTTGTATTCCTAAGTGTGATCATTATCGTTGCCTTTAAATTCTACTTTGCTGCTGCCTAGGGAAGTAGTGGCGATTCTGTTCTTTGAGAGGACATTGAAACTGTTGTTGCTTAAGAGTTCTCGAGAGTTGGATAAATGATTGAGTGTCTTTTTTTTCTTGATGAATTCAGAGTTGTAGCATTTCGTGAGTTATTATTCGAGTTTTTGATGTTCTGGTTGGTAATTCTTTCTTTCCGTTTTTTCTCCGTCCTGACATTTTTTATGATAATTTAATTAGATAGATATAAGTATGTAATGTCAATATAAATAGTATTGACATATTTTTTGTAAAAACTAATTGCTGAATAAAGATATCTCTATGTTTTATTACTTCGGGAACTTTCACTCCAATTTTCCTCCAAGATTTCATTGCACAATTTTTGTTATTATTGTTAATCATCAAAGTATATTATATCTTTTGTTTTATTATTATTATTGATTTTTTGTGACTAAATCAACTCTATATTATATTTTATTGTTAATTCACTTTTTCCATAACACCAACTTAAAAATGCTCATACTAAAAAAATAAAAAATAAACAACATCAAACCAAACCGAACAACAAACACTATCCATTCTTATGTATTTTGTTTTACATGTTAATTTTAAAATTATTTTCAATCCATTTGTTTATCTTTACGAAGACCACTTCAATTTTTGTTATCGGATACTAAACTAACTAAATAATTCCTGAACTAAAAATTATTATTTTTTTGAAATACATTGAATATGTTTTCTGAACATTAAAATTATATAATTAATTAATTTTTTTAATTATTATCATTATAACATTACTCAACTCTTCTCGAATATATGGAAAGTAGATCATATAATTTCTCGACAGCTAGAAAGCGTTCAACTTTGCTTGAGAGCAAAGGAATTGAGTAAAGTCTTATTCATCCAAACAACTCATTGTTTTTTTAAATTTTAGATTCCCACGAGACGATGCCCACGCCCCAAGAATGTTAATCGTCCAGAAAGAATGTCCAGATGAGTATAACGAATTCAGGACGTGTCTTGAGAACAACGCTGCCAAGCCTGAAGTGTGTGCCCCATTGAGAGACGCATTGTTTGTTTGTGGAAAACCTGGTTTCAAAAAGGCAAATACTGATAAATCTTACATTTATTGATTTCTGTTATGCGCAATCAGCAAAAAAAAAGAATAGCAACAACCTAAATAAATAAATAAAAAATCAACTAAATCAAAAACATTTCTTGAATTTGTTTAACAATCGCAACGTAGTGGCGAAAGACATATTTTGTATATATTGTGTGTGGCCCAGCAAAAATGGATTTTTTTTATTCAAAAAATAGATATTTATATAATTTATATATTCAAGATATTATACCTTGATAAAGTGAATCCATGTTGATTTATTCTCCTAATATATCTATTAGAATTGAAAAAAAAATATAATCCATATTTGTTTTTTGTTATTATATCGATAATAATAATAATTTTTTAGCAATAACAAAAAATTAGATTAAAAAATACACAAAATATGAACAGAACTGCTTATCTGCATCGGTTTCTGCGAGAGCCGAACCATGAGAGCTCCAAATTCAGTCGCATTTCCAACCGATCCAACCCTTTCGAAAACACGCTCACAGTACTAAAAGACCCGAAAAACAATCGCGAACTATACTTAATCGGGACCACCAATTCCTCGACCCTCTTAGCGAACCGCACTCGCAAACTTGTCAACTCGCTGCGTCCGACTTCCTTATATGTGCAAACCACTCCCGAGTGGTGGAATTATGCCAGGCATGTGAACGTCGATAATCAGGCCACCTTTAACTAACTGTCCCTCCCAAAAGCCAGCTTCACGATGGAGAATCATTTCAGAGGATTGTTCTTTAAAGCTAAATACTATACTTGGATGGCTACTCTCAGATTCTTCTCAAGTATTAAAACAAAAAAAAATACAGTTTATTGAATTATTATTTATTTATTTAATTTAATTCAATTCATTTTATTTTAATTGTACAACCAACGTAAAATATATAATCGTATACAGATCTATCTCCTGATTTCAAAATTGATACTCCTGGCCTTGAGGTTAAATACGCCTTGGAAGAAGCCGAGAAGGCGGGGTCCAAACTCATATTCGGAGGAGCTGAACTCAACAGACAGACCATCGAGGGACTTCAGAACACTAATAAATTTTATTTCACGAACCTTCTCATCAACATGAGAAATATCCTCAAACATGATATTCTGAAGAACGAGCACTAAGACTTCAGAAACGTAATGCACCTGAGGGGCGGCGAAGCATTTGCTGAATCATTCGACAAATATCGAGCTAACTTCCTTGTTCATCTTTTAAATAGAGCTGCTCCGGAACAGAAGAAGGTGCTCATTGATGATAAAGATTAGGATATTTTCTATCAACTGTACCGAGAATGCCCTGGAGAGAAGATTGTGGCTGTGGTAAACCAGCTTCATGCTGTCGGCATTGAGGAAAGATGGAGGCGAGCGACGGGCACTGAGATTGCTGAGGGTCAATTATCGCCTGTAGCAGACATGGATATCGATGCTTTGCAAGAAAGGACAATTATCAACGAATACCTGAGACAGAGAGCCTGTAAGATCACAAGGTCAGAACCTGCTTCAGGATGGGACTATCTTGTACAGTACCATAAAGAGAACTTCGAATATGAACGAACAAGACACACCCACCATACCTCGCATGCAGACATTCCTGAGTTTGGAGAGGAAGCCACTCATCACAAACATCATTGAGAAATTTAATAAAAAAAGCTAAATAAAAATATTAAAAAAATATCTTATTAAAAGAAACTGAATAATATATTTTTCAAATACAACAGATATTAATGATAAAAGAATAAAAAACAATAAGTTAAAATATTTATTTAATGCTGGTTAATTATACAATATTTTTTTAAAATAAAGTAAAAGTTTAAAAAAAAAAGAATTATTCAATATTTATTTGACGATCATCCATATCAAAAATGATGTAAATATTTTTATAATGTGTGCTGTTCAATGATTTCTCCCTCAAACTGGGACTCACTGAAACAAAATAAATATGTATAGTGAGTGGATTTGAAAACAATATTATTATTCTTTAAATGTGTTGTTCTTTTTCTGTTTTTAGATTGTTTGACAAAATGGAAAAAAATACTCTGAAGCACTAATATTTTTTAAAAATGAGCTAGTAATTAATGATTTAATATTTAAATATTTAGATTTAGATTTTTTATTTTTCACTTTAATATACATATATATATACATATTTAATATTAAAAAAAATACATCTCAAATAAGTATTTAAAACATTAGAAAAAAGAAAAAAAAACATTCTCAAAACCACCTTTCAGAAGTGTAAAGTGAGCAGATGACTTGATCAAAAAACGAATAATCGAATTATTCTGATGTAAATAATATGAACAGATTTCAAAAATTACTTTCCACATAGACCCTTCCCTTCCTTATTCTTCTCAGTCAAAGGAACTATTTACAGATAACGCATTCGAACAAAAGAGTTTAGCTCTAGCATATGAATGTTTACAATATTTAAATATATACATATATATATATAATTTTTTTAATGATGATAATAGAAGCATCTCAATCGTTTTTTAAAAAAAATATATTTATATATATATAAGAAACAATATTTTTCTAAAAAAGCACAACACCAACATTAATAATTTAAAAAAAATAAAAAAATAAAAAAAATAGATTAATAATATTTTTTAGAATATATGTTAGATTTAAATTAGAAAAATCATGATTTCCTAAAATATTATTCAAATTCTCCATCTTTTATGAACAATATTCCTACATTAAATATTAACATTTTCTTAAAACAGGTCATGGAGACCCATATGTCATTCGACCGATCTTTGAATCTCGTAAATAGAATTTTCAAAATTTTGCCTATCCTAAGGGAAGAGTGTGGTTTTTGTTTTTGATTTTTTCAATTAGAGAAACAATAATATTATTTAACAACATACAAAACATATACAATATATGGAGTGAAAGAGTTAAATAATTTATTAATTGCTGTTCATCGTAACAGCATATGAAGCTAATTTTAGTATTTGGGCAGTTATTTGTATTACTTTGCCAAAAAGGTAATGTAATCAACCATTTCATCCTTAAATACTTTAGATTATTAATAAATATATATATATTCTATGTTTTTTTAAATCATAGAATAGAATTCAATAGTTCAAGAATATTGTAAAATTTTATAAGTCCTATCTTCAGGCTCTTCAATACAATGTTCAGAATTCCAATCGGTCTTCTGATTGGTTGGAAAAAGTACTGACTTTGATTTTTTCAAGATCATTGATAATTTTCGACATTTGCTATAAAAAAAGACATAATTACTCTATATATGGAAAAAATATTTATTTTAATTATTGTTATCAATATGTTATCATTATTAGTTTAGATATTTATTATTATATGGTAAAAATCATAAACGTTGCCATTTATATTTTAAACGATTGTTATATCTTTTTATTTATTTTACTTCTTTATTGGTTTCATTCTTATTTTGAAGGCATGTTTGTTTTTTTGTGTTTTGATTTGATTTTCTATTTTTATATTAAGTTAAATATAATTCTCCATTGAAATAATAATTTTTAAAATAATAATAAAATAATATTTAAAATATATATATAACAAAATTAGCACGATTTTTAAACAAACTAAATTAAGAAGGAATAACAGGTCATGAACATTCAGGTTTTTTCCTGATTTTTTAGTGATGTTCAGTTCGGGTATTCCATGTTTTTGTATTCGTGCTAAAAATTATCAAAATACAAACTTTAGATATATCTAAATATATATAGTTTATTAAAAAAAATAAATAAATAAATAAATACTTAGATAAATAAAGAATGATTTGTAAAAAAAAAAAATACTAATAATAATTAAATAATTAAAATAAAGAATCTTGAAAAAACAAACAAACAATACCTACAAAGAATATTTTTTTGCACAAAGCAAAATTAAAAACAATTAACACACATTAAAAATTTATTCATGGATCTAATCGACATATCGAATTCTGAAAGTCTACATTCCACATCTCGTTGGTCAAATCAAAAACTCTTCAAAGCAATTGCAGACTAACTACCGCTGAGTCTAACCCGAGTTTAAACTTAAAATTTCTAAATAACTCATATTGTCGGGTACTTGGGGGTTATATAAAAATATCAGATTGCCGCGAGAATCTCGATTCGGCCTCAAGACTACAGTGTCTCGACCACTGTCCAACTTCTAGACTTTGATTTCTTCCTCCTTTGTAAAAGCAGATAACAAAAGACTGAGGTCCTTCGACACTTTATAAAACTCAATTCATCCTCTAACTTGTTAAAATTTCGTATGAATCCTGTTTCCGGAGAAATCGTTATTGGTGTTGCTTTCCAGGCGGGGTCCTCAAACATTTCAAAGGAGGAAAATCTTGTTAATTCCATCATCGCAGGGCTCCAACTTCTATAGATCACAATGAAGTAACAGTTCTATACTATTTTGAATCTTCTTAGAGGTGATCCCACAGGAAAAAATAACAAGAATACCGATGGGGAGGTTGGGGGGTATCATAAAAATTTGAAAACCTACGTGAAAATGTCCTCCATTTATGCGTGGAAAGCTATGGAAAATGCAACTCATGTGAGCGACCCTAACTTCAAGTCTCTGTACGAACAGCTCAAGAAGTCTTATAAAAAGACCAGGGTAAACTTGAAAGCCACCAGGTATGGTAAACCAATGGAGATTGTTTATGGGGGTGTTCCTCCACCTCAGCCACAGACTTCTTCAACATTGAATGCTGAGGTGGATGAGGAGCTTAGAAAAAAGTATTTGGTCAAGAACACTTTTCTCGACAAAAGGGAAAGGCTTTTCACTCAGGTTTCACTGAAAGATCCTATTCCAGATAACTTAAATAATAGGAGACCACAAATTATAGATGCAGCTGAGGCTGGGAAAAATCCAATGATGGTCGAGAAGATTTCTCGAAAAAGCCATAAATACCAGATGAGAATACTGAGAAGACTTGGAAATTCATCTCCATGTGTGGGAATACCCCGTTACTACAGCACCACCAGTTTAACATCATAGACCGATCTAACCAAAGAACCAGTGAATAAAAGATACATCTAGGAACTAGAATAAGCCGATCTAGACGATGAATACGAATCCTAGAAACTCTAATAATCCATGGAGGATTAAGAAGACGATAAAACATTCATATTGTCAAACCTTCACGATTCCATCACACTCAAAAACTATTTATCGAAGAACGATAAGACCATCAGCCAAAACACCAAGCTCCACCTGCTCTCCCAGATTGTGAACACGCTTTCCTACTTGAGGGATTCCAGTGTTCTCTATCATGGCCTTCGTCCCGAGTCAGTCTACATCAAAGAAGGTCTCATCTCGAAACTCTATGACTTTTCTAATGCCTTTCACTCAGATTTGGAGTTCTACAAAGCCAACCGCACCAACCACTTCCCTAATGTCTCAGTGATCAGCTAAGGAGACGGTAGGAATTGTGACACCGAGAAAAGTGACTCATTTAGTGTTGGTTGCTTGATGTATGAGCTATTCTTCGGTAAAAAGTTAATCGATATTAGGCCAAAATCATTGAAAGATCTCGACGACAATGAAAAAATGGCTAAAATTGATAGCTGCCGTTCAGCACTTCCCATCGAAAAGTGCGACTACTTGGGTGGCACCGAAATGCGATCCATTCTTGAGTTGATTGGAAAAGCAACATCACACAACCTCAAGCAGATGGAAGTTGACGCATATCAAGCAGATATCAAAAACCGCCCTTATCTGGATTGGTTTGTGATTATATTCCAGTACATGCTCTAGCAACGATAAATGTTAACAAAAGCATGAACAAAAGATAGAAATATATATATTATTATTTACTTTATGTTTTTTATATAACTCAAAATATTTTTTCATTCTTATTTATTTTTTTAACAAAAAAACATGGATAAAAGAACAAAAGAAATAATATATAGCACATTATATATATATATTTTTGTTAATTGTTTCTATCCTCCATAGTTTTTGAAAGAATATAATAATTGAGATAGAAACACACTTGTTTATTATAACACTAATAATCAAGGTATTTATGAATAGATTTATTAAATATGTGTATTGACACAGATATACATATGTATATACAATACTATATTAAATAGTTTAACATACTTCCACTATGTGAGTTTAAGGGAGAGAAATGTATTCGACAACTATGTATCGAGTTGTTATATATATACTAAATAGTATATGTATATTATGCAATATATTTTATTTTTTTGCAGGTGTGATTCGTCTTTATAAAAAAATACTTTGAGATTGTTCTTACTCTCTTTTTGTTTCAAACTATCATACTCTGTCTGCAAGTTGATTGAAATTCAAATATTTAGTTAATGAGCAAAAAGAAGATGGCTGATATTATTAGTTTTTTTTTTAATTTTTTTTTAATGTTTTGGGTTGGGTTGATTTAATGATTTCTTAGATTGGGTATGAGTTTATAAACTGCTTTATTAATATCATCTACCCATATGGATAATGGGTCCATTAATAACGATATTTCATAAAGAATACATATTATAAAATATTATTATAACATTAATATTATATCTCTTTCCCCATTTTTATTATAAACTCTAGTTTTTTTAATAAGATTTTTTACATCTTGTCATATAACTATTCAAAAATCAATTGCTGTGGTTAATACTTCTGCGTTAACTGGTTAGAGTTTATTATTGTGTAGGCGTTTGTCTATAGTCCGCACTTCGACTTTAGGTCTTGCTTCTTCTCCAGAGGAGGAACACCATCGCCAAAAAGAATAATAAATAAAACTAAACAAATATAAATATATAAATTAGTTGAATGGAGGGAATTATGGGTACAATCATAGCGATGATGCAGGAGCCTTTGGAGCCTGCTGGGTTTTTAATTTCGAAGTCAAGATATTAAATTTGGTAATTCATTATCAGAAGAAATGCACCCTATATTACTTAGTTTATTTGGTAAAATGTATGATTATATTTTTTCAAAGAATGAGAAGTCTGTGTATTAGTTATTATACATTGAAGAGCACTCCGAGTAAGGATAATATGGAGCAGCATGTCAGATGTGCAGTTGATTGGCAGCAGGAGATACAGAGGCCCATTCAGAGTTAGATATGGCTTTTTTTGATATTATAATTTTATATTTTTTGTTTTTCAAAGATTATAATAATAAATAATGGTGTTTTGTAAAATTGTTTATATTTTTGACAGGGTTAAAAAAAAACATATAATAATATCACCAGTATGATGCCAAAATGTAGATATAAATAATACATGTACAAATAATAATATATATATAAACTCATAATTCATAACTAATATTAAAAAAAAAAAAAAAACAAATTACAGCTAATTTATATTGTACGGAAAGATCCTCCCAAAAAATAATAATGCATCTTCGAAAAAACAAAAATCGAAACAGGTTCAAAGGACAACTTAATAGCCAGACTCATGGGAGGTTACACCACAAAGATACTAATGATGCTTCTTTCCAAGCCGAAACACCTAGTCTTTATGGTACATTCCAGTATAATGAAATCCCGATTCCTGTCGACTAACTATTTTCCAGCGATAACACCAAGTTGGCCTTCGGAGGCTCAATAACTCAATTCAAGAACACTCTTGCCCAATACCAGAAGCATGAGTTCGAGCATTTGCAGGAGATTGTGCTGTCCATACGCGGGAAAATGGTCCAAGACAAAAGTGTCTGCTGCATCATGTCTTCTTTTTTGGCTGGCACTATTTGTCTCATGCCGAGATGCATTGTAAATACTGCGTGGTTCCAAGGCAGATATCAAGACTTATACACAATGGAATTACAAATCTATCAGGAGATTGGAGATTTTCTGAGAGACTATTGCAGTAATTCGAAGGTATCTTCTGTCAAATTGTATATCCAGGACAACGCGTTGAATCAGGATAAATTTGAGTTTTTGCTGAAAGATATAATAAATTCGGCTTCTTGCAAAAGTATAGAGGTGATGAACAAAGCTCGACCGTTCTCTTTAGAGACAATGAAGACCCCTGAATGTTCAGGGATAGTTAGTTCGATCTTATCGAAGGTGGCATTTAACAAGTAGAGAAGGATAGATCAGAGTATTCGACTCGTCTGGGGCACATCGGTGTCAACAGTTGGGGGGTAGCAAGACACTCTTAATATTTTTTGCGAGAAGCAAGCCTTACTTTCATGATATAGTTATTTTTTTTTTCTATTCAAATATCTGTAATATCTGTATTGATGGGTTTTTCAAGATTTTTATGCTAGTTTTGTTTATTTTTTGTTGTTGTAAATTTAATAAATTAATTACAATTTAGATGTTTTAATTTTATGCTAATTATAGATCCCATAATAGTCCGCATATTTAATTTTATGAATATATCCTTCATAAAACTATATAATAACACTATAAAATAAATAAACATAAATATTTTTTATTTATATTCATCAATTCAATCTGGAACTAAATTTATTGATCTCATTTAGACATTCCTTCAAAATTGGAATGCATCCCTTTAGTTCCTCCCTTCTTCGCATCAATGCAGAATTCTCTTCCAATAGATCGTCGAACTCCGACTCCTTATACAGACTGCTCACCAACACCTTTTCGCATGAGTTCCGGCATTCGTTAATCAGGAAAGTAACGATCGTCTTGGGAACAGTATCGTTGATGTTCTTCTTCACCACATTAAAATATGATACAATCAGCTTCTTTATCAGCTCCGTTTAATACTGCTACCGCATTTTGGGGTTCGGGGGCACACGAATGATCTCGGGCACTTGAGGCAATGGGTACCTCGGAAACTGGGTGGCTATTTTGTTGATGCTGTACATTTCTGCAAGCTGAAGGTAGTTAAAATCACCTGCGTTATTAGTCCCATTATTGTTGCTATTGTTATAATTGCTACTGCTGAGATGGCTTTTCTTATCCCATTCATTTGATTCTTCTGCGTGGTCAAAAAGGAGGGTTTTGTGGGAGTCCATTTGGATCTTGGACTAAAAAAGTTAAACTTCGTGGCGATTTTCTAATAAAGTGTTCTTTTTCTTTTTCCTTTATTAGGTATGGTTGAGCATATTCGATGCTGGTTTTTGGACCCGGTCGTTAGAATTAACCCCATTATTTTCTCTTTTGTTACCCATTAAATCTATCCTAGGATGGTTGTTGTTATCAATCGCATTCGGGTTATTATTTGGATTGTCACGATTAACAATGTTGTTGTTGTTGTTCCCATTATTATTATTATTGTTGTTATTGTTATTGATATTGTTGTTGTTGTTGTTATCTTTATTATCCTCTTTTTCAGGGGCTTGCGCTTTTGCTAAAGTTGCGACAAAATCAGGATGATTGCTATTGATATAACCCATCTAAATCTATATCAGGTGTTTTATCATATCCTTGCTTTTCTTGAGGCATTGCATGAGTAGATCCTCCATCACTGATTCGACTCTCTGGTGCAGTTTTCCAAATCGTTAAATTTCCTTGAGTTTAACCTGTTGCAACATCCGAAGCAATTCTTAGTGGACAAGATGCGAACATTCTAATGACGGGTGCAATAGTCTGCTAATTTGCTGGCGAATCAGATTCTAGAAGGCAACCTCAGTCACAAACAATGATTTTCTCAATCCATTGGCTAAAATAATATATAAATTGATATAAAAAAGTTGAAGATAATAATAAAAAGAAATTATGCTACAGTTTCTAATAGCTGTTCGTAGATCATCTTCACTGAGATATTCGAAGGGGTTCATGTTAACGATAGTTTCATTGAAGATATTCCAGAAGATATGGTCGATCCGGGCTCCTCCGACCAACTCTTTCCTGTTATCAACACTCTTGCCCTCTAGCAGCTAGTTAAAATATTTGACAAACTTCGATATCATCGCCAAAATGAATATTCCCTGGGCCTTCTTATCCTGGATCTTATCGTACTCACCACAATCTCTGAACTACTGGCTTTTGATCTGGATGCTTTCAACGATGCTCTCCCTAATTTTTGGCAAAGTCTTTCTGATGTGCTTCAAAAAATTGGTGTTCAGGCTCTTCATAAGGTATTTCACTCCCATCGTTTATGCATATTTGGAGTAAACAGGATGGGTTTCAAAAAACTTTTTCTAAATTTAGTGTTGCTCCTTAATTGAGGCTGCGCCTTTTGAGGGTCTGAGATATAGGCCTACGTAACCGAGTTTGAGGGGATTAGCCAGGTTGTTGAAGTCTTTAATCAAGTCGAGATTCTCGTCGATTAGATCCATTTGGGTGACCACACCAATGGTTCGAACTCCTTCTGGATCAACTTCCCGCGAGAGCTTGAGAGACTAAGAGTTGGCAAGGTCGTCAGTGGCTTTCGAAACAGCCATGATGATACAGTTTTCGTTATAGATGTATTGCTTGATTATGGCCATCACCTGCGTTTCGATGTCTTTGGGCTGGTCGCCGATAGGGTTTTTGGTTATGCCTGGCAAATCGACGAGGAGAAGGTCTAGAACATGTGGAGAATAGAATTTGATCTTAATAGGAAGTGCACTCACGGCCTTAGCAGTACCGCACACCTTATCAGTCTCTTATTCAATGATCCTCCTGGCTTTATCAAAGTCCTCGATTTTGTCGGTTTGTCGGTCTACAAACTCGGCATACTATTTTTGAGATTGAGGCGTGTGGACTAACTGAATTTCGATAGGCCTTCGTGTGACGATTCCTCGACCCTTGGGCAAGAACTCCCTACCTACGATACTCTCGAGAAGAGAACTTTTGCCTGTGGACTGAGAACCTACCACTGCCACGATTGGGAGGTTTATATTAATTTAAGCTTACGAGCGACGAATGATATCCTGAATATTTATAAAAAGAAGTGGATGGTTGTGAGATTTCACTTTGATTTCTGAGATTTTGTGTACATGTATTTTTGATATGAGTGGAATCAGACTGTCCATTATTCACTATGTCTTCCGCGTTTTTGGTTTTGGTTTTTTTATTGTTCAATTGTATTGATATTGATTTATGTGTAATATATTAGTATATTGTAGTGTTGATAAATAATACGATACTTTTTACTAAAAAACCTGACGCATTTAAACGCTCTAAGAAGCAAAAAAAAAATACTGGTAATACAGATTTGTGTATATATTTTGAGGAATTCAGACACAAAAATAGTCAGACAAATCAGTATATTCTTAATATTAGATACGACAAAAATAAATTTTAGGCATTTCAGATATCTTATCTTATCTTCAATCAATATTGTATTAATGGATCAAAGTATTTTATAATTTTTGTGGGATGTTTTTTAGTCAAAATTACTAATTCTTTATATTTGTATGTTTTTAGATAGTTCTAATCATTATTATATTTATATATAAAAACATATTTTTAAAAAAACTAATCTATCTATCTATCCTGCATCACAATTATATTTTATAAAAAATCATAAAAATGTTAAATGCCGATATATGACTAAAATATAAATATTTACAGAGATGCATAATTAAAAAGTCAAGCATAACTCTAATTTCTTTTAATTTCCATTGACTATGATATTTATGACTGTTAATATAGATCTGTTTCGAAAAGATTTCGAAAAAAAAAAAAAACCTTTGAATATACTGGATGTTTCGTATGATTTATTTTCAGTAAACTCACTAAATTATTATTATTTTTTAAAAATATAAACTCGAAATAAACGGTTTGATATACGTTATCTTGAAATATTTTTATAAAAAACAAATTCAAAAAGAATCTTATGGATTTTGTATTTTTCTTATTTTTTTGAATCGATATAAAAAAGTACAACCGAATAATAATAATAATAAAAAAAAATATTATATATAATTATTGCCAAAAAACATATTATTATTATTATTATTTAATATCTAATTCTTTGGAAAACATGTCAAGCTCAGCCAAATATAGCTACTTTCAATCTGTCACAGGCACACCTTATTACTACCCTTTCCGACTTGTCAAGTCAACCCCGTATTACGACTCGATGCTTGCCGAGTCCAAATTTCTCAAAAAGAAGATACAGAGTTTACGCATGGAAGAACATGTCCTACCATCTTCACAATATTCCAGAAATTGAAAAGGGGATGATAATTCCCTCAACACACTTCAACAAACAGGATCATCATTGATAACTACCTCTTTTATTTTACTGAGTCGAAGTCGATCTAACTATACTATCTTCAAAAATATAATTTTGTATCTCAAATATCAATTTCTCTCTATACATGGGGGGATTTGTACTTTTAAGTTTTTTATATTTTAAATCAATAAAGAGTTTTAACTATAGTGAGCTATGATTTATATATGCTTATCAAATATAGATTATTTCTTTCATTCTATACTATGCATACATATTATATATCCATAATATGCCATTTCTGTTCGGTATGATGTCTTCTTATTTGTTTCCAATATTAAATAACTATGTATTATTTTTGGTTTATCAAGCAAGTCAAATCAAATGTATATATATTTTGCTGTTACACTGACATAAAAATAGCAAAATGTGAGTTTTTTGTCGTTGAATTGATGAATTCATTTAATGTGTTGATTTATACGGATAAATATGTTTTCATATCCTAGTCATAAAATCTATATTAATTTGAAAAAAATTATATTAAACTGTATTTTTTTTTATTTAAACTAATCTTTGATACCTCAATCAACGGCTTCAAATTAAAAAACCCCACATTTAACTATTATTATAGAAGGTGTAAATATTATATTATGTCAGGCTATATCTATATTTTTGTCAAAAAATGAATTGATAAACAACCAAATAACGTCATACATTATTTGACTGATTTTTTATTTTCCTTCTTCTTCTTTTTAATTAAGTTTCTTCTTTTTTTCTTTCTAAATATTATTGATTACCACTATTATTTATACAAGACAAAATAAATCTAAAAAAAAAAATATGACAGAAAAGAAAGAAATGAGTAGTGTTTATTTTTCGAGTTTTTATATATAAGTAAAAGATTTATTATCATCATGTGGGGACATTGATAATCTCATCACCCATCGGGATCCCGGTGGTCAACCCAGGTATATCAAAGGGACCACTCACCGTCTCCTCTGAGTTGAAGTTTAAAGTGCTTGTGTACATCATATTATTCATCCCTAGCATATTCGTCAGTGATCCAATTATAGGGATTGTAGGCGCAGAAGCGATCCCACCCACACTAGTATTGTTGACTGTAGCGCTACTAGCTTCTGAAGTATCGGTTGGATTGTTCTTTATGGCGTAATCAGAGTTCAAGGAGCCAATGGCACTTTTAAATATGGCTATGGTTGAGGGGGGAAGAAATGGGAATAGGGTCGTCACTTCGGTGAGATCGGCGATAAATTCCTAGCTAGTTTATTGATTTATCGGAGAGAAAACGGAGGAGTTAATACAGTTTTGTATCTCAGTGTTTCTCAGGTTTAGGCTGTTTTCAAAGACTACCTTTCCAGGGTCTGCTCCAATTTCAGTAACCATAGCGACCCAGTCGCATGTTTCGTCTGAAGTTGCTGATAAGATGATAGCTGCAAAGGCAAGGATTTTTTTCATAGTATTTGGGATTAAGAGTATATATTAATAATGTTTTATACTTTTTTTTTTAAATGTGTTATATTTTTTATATATGTATATTATTATTAGAAATATTAATAAAAAAAGTAAGTCGATTTCCATTTATAGAATTTTCCATCATAATTTTTTATATATTTTAACTAGAATTTCTGGACTTACCTTTTTATTATTTCGACTTATAACTAAACCCCCTCAAGATGCAAATAGAAGATAATTAATTGTGATTTGATAATTCGTAAATAACTTTTTGATTATGCATTTTGAACATAATTGACTTTTATTTTTCCATATTCCATTCTCACAAAAATATCAGACCATAAAGCATTAGACTTTCAGCATTTAAAAAAAAAACATATAGATATAAGTTGAAGAAAATTCCTTTCGATGCTTGCCTACTAATTGAAATATAATCCATAGTTCTTACTTAAAGACCGCTTATTCTAATTAAATAGGACTGGATGTTGTTTTTATGTTTTATGATAGCTGTAACATTATTTTCTATAGCCAAATAATTGAGTTAGAATTTACAGCAACAATCCATTAAACAAATTTAAAAAATAAATAAAAAATTATGAGCTATTTTTTCTAATTGAAAAATAAAACCTGCAAACACATTTATATAGATATTTTAAGTAACAGAATATTAGAGATGTTTAATATACAACTATGCAGTTAATGTATATATAGATATAGATATATATAGAAATAATCGATAAAAAACAAATATAAATACATAGATAATATGGAAAAATAGAAGAAGCACTCACTAAAGAAATCATCAGTGATTCTAAGCGGTGGTCAACAAAATAGTACACCGTCCGACAAGGTTGAAGCCGATGAATAGGAGGAACATTAGCATGAACTTCCCTTGGGAATCGTGCTCGTCGAGGTCTACGCCAAACAGATCAGACAAATATTTGCCGACTCGAACACGAAGACAGCTATGGCCAGAATAATTCCTAAGAAACTCAAAATTACCTTCACTATCGAGGCCAGAACCTCCATCTTGTCCTTCCCCACTTATGAGGCTCGGCTGCATTTTGACTCCAGGTTTCTGCTGGCTGCCCAAAAAAAACTTCTCGGAAAATATATAATTTCTTCAAAGCCTGAGCCAGAAGAGGACGATGCGTATATGGTGGCCAAGCTGAGCCCCAATCTCAAAAAGTAGGCATACAAACTCTATGAAAAGGCTACCCAGTATCGAGACCTGACTCGGTTCGAACTGGCCCTGATCAAACTCATCCCAGAAACCGAAACCATAATTCTCCCAAAACTCTTCGAAGAGTATAACAGCGTGGCGAATACCCACCAGTTCATGCTTAAAAAACGATTCACTAGCAAAAACTAAAGTTATTTAGAGAGCGAACACAATTCCAATAAATAAAATGCAACTGTGTATCGACTCAAAAAGAATGTGTTTAAGTGTCCGGGTTTGACAAGAAATATGATAACAATGAGAGAGTTTTCATCAGCGAACAAAACAAATATGCTGAACTTGAGAAAGATGAATACGAATAAGTGGGAAGTGAGTTTCGGGTATCCTTTGTGCATGACGCAAGCTTTTGGGATTGCTATAGCTGTGATTGATAAAGGCTTTGACTGATCTGAATTTTATCATTTGGTTGTTATATTCTCCATTCTTAATTAAAAGAAATCTATTGTTTTTTGTTTTCCCATTGACATTTGTGGCTTGTCGTTTAATATTTAAATCAATCTAATTATTTTATTGAAAAAATAAAATCTATACGTAAATGTATGTATAGATGTATCGTTTTTAGTTTGTAGCACTCGACCGAAATCAAATGGCAAATTCTAAACTCATTGATCCCCCAATCCCATTTTAAGATTATACAAAAATCTAATGTATGACTATAATATTTGGTGTTATAAATGTCATCATCATTTCTTATGTATTTCTTCCTGATTATGACTATTATGACCATTGTTGCTTTGTTTAACATCTTCTTAGTGATCAGACTCAATCTCGTAGATCATGTCATCATCGCTCTAAATAATCGATATTCTTTTTTTGAAGATCTGAGAATTTAAACTTTCTCTCATCACCACCGGAGCCGAAGTCTGGTGGAAGAGCTGTGGAGGTTATCGTTGCCCCAACTCTTCTAATTCTTTTTGTTGCTGCAACTGCTGTTCCCGTCTGTCTTCATCGTAGCTCTGCTGCATACGCACCTTCATTTCGTGACGTTGTTGTACCTCACTCTTAACTTGCTTTTCGATCTTCTTGAGTTCAGGCAATTGGCCAGAAAGCTTATAGGATTAGATCGATTTGTATAGATGGTCAAGTGTGATCGTCTTCTTGTTCTCTGCGGTACAGACTTCATTGGCTTTGTTCGAGACTCTTGTGACATATTCTAAACAAATTTAAAAATATATAAAAAAAATAAGCTTATTGAAATATGTTTTTTAAAAAAACCCAATAAATAAATAAAACAAAAAACAGAATAATTAACTATATACCTTTCGCTAAGGAAAGAATTCCATCGATAAACTCAGTGCTGATTTTAGTCTTGCCGATTTTGTCTTTGAGGTAGGTGGACATCGTCGCTTTAGGGATTTGTTGTCCTTAGTTGCCAATCATTGAAGGGAGGAAATATTGTATTAATTGTCTTTATATTTTTTAGGATGGTCATTTTTGAAAAAAAAGTCATTTAATGGTATTATAATCATTAGGTTTAAAGGACTTAGAAAAATATCAATAAAATGCACCTTTTTTCAATTTATTATTTTTTCTCGATTAGAGGTATATATCTAATTAATTTAAATATATATTTATTCATACACTAATTAAAAACAACAAGAATATCTTTATGAAGTAGTCAATCTTATCAAATAGAAAAAATGATTGGATGGACAGTTGATATATGGATATTAATTATATTATCATATTGTTAACCATAATATTTATTTTAACAATTAACTTTCCTATTTTTGAGGATTGTATTTGGAGATAATGTAAAATTTCTATCAATAATGTATTATTAATATAATATAGACTATACTTTTATTGTCGAGACATAAAAAAAAAATATGTGCCATAAAATCATTTCTTTCGGATTGGATCAAAATATTTATGTTAAAGTGCTTATTTTGGCAGTATTCTCTCTGACTATACATGTATACAAAAAATTTCTTATTGGTATAGAGATTGAGATATTTTTATTTCTTACGTGATCATAGACGAGCATTCTGTCGAGGAGATCAAGAGCGTCTTAATGGCAATAATGTGCGTTGTCAGCTTTCACGAATTTACTCCAAGGCTTTCTCGGACACTTCTCAATCATAGAGCTCAGCTCTTCGTCAAGCTTCAGTCCGTATTTTCTAAGGTACTTGTGTAAATCTTCAGTGCCTAGAACTCTGGTAATCTTGACCAGCTGGTCTTTATTATCGTTTCCCATGAAAAAGGGTTATTTTTTGAAAATCTATACTTAAAAATGGAATTATGAATATATGAATAAAATAAAAAACAATAAAATAAGATAAAATGTATTAATTATGTTTGAACCATTGATGCAAACATTGCTCCAGTTGACCAGATATCCAACGAGTAGTCGTAGTACAAATAGTCAACAAGCAACTCAGGGCCTTTGAAGTAGCGCGACGCCACTCTGACGTTGTAGTCTTGGTTGTAATGGTAGAATTCAGCCAATCCCCAATCGATCAACTTCAATATCTTTTT
>JAHDVE020010494.1:0-25630 GCA_022606495.2 Halesus radiatus
CAAATCAAACTGATCCACCGCTGTTATTTAGTTTGGGCTACGGCATGCTCAAATGCACAACCGCGCTGTATCTAACGCGACCTAGCTTAACTTACGCCAGTTGGTACATCACATCTAGGGAAACCAGTTGTTCTGTTTGAGGAACTGTCAATTTGACGTCTACCTTTATTTAAATTTGTATTTCGCAGGTATTGATTCAAATAATCATAAATTATAAAAAAAAAATGGTACAAATATTTTGTTAGAAGCAGAATGGCGGAACCAATATCCGGGAATACCGGTTTCTTTAGAGATATAGGGGGAGGCAGCGACAGATTACTGTAATCTATCTAATGTAAACGATTGACGGTCCTCTCAATCGTTTCTCAGTCACAATTATATCATTATTTCTAAATATATGTTTATTTTATATATATTTTACAAAAGAAAAAAAAAATACATTGCAAAAAGTGCCGATAAATTACTTTTTTGTAGTTTGTTTAACGCTAGCTTGTTATTCAAAACTCAACATTTACAGTTAGGGTTACAATATATACATAATAAAAACACACGTTACAAACTTAAAGCATAAATATTTCTCAAGAATCTTTCCCAAAAAGTTTTCCACAAAAATATTTAAAAAAATAACAAAAACATGAACGACAACAATAAACAGTACATTAAATAATATTGCCTTATTTTCTTATACAAATAGCTTCTTTCAGCTAGCCAAGTTTTCAATATATTCATTTTATGTTTTAATACAGTTTTTTATTTTATTTTAGCGGGTAACATATTTAAACAGCTAGGAATTATGTGATCTAAAGTTCTTTGCCCATATTTGTTTTTATTCTTAGGAATCATTAATCCTTCATTAAAATTGAGACGAGTATTGTAAGTGTGCTCTAGTCTACTTGTATTATATGTGCTGAAATATAATTTTGTACCACAGAATTGAACTTACTGAAAGAATTTTGAGACTCTGATAAAAGTATGGAATTTTATGCGTTTGTTCGTATAAACTATTATGAGTTAATAATTTAACCAATTATGTATACAACTTCATTATTTTGACAGGATATTCGAACTGCAACAAAATATACAAATCACATACAAATTGCAGTTCCGTTATAACAATGTTCTGTTTCAGGTATATTTTTCTTGACTTGAACCCATTACCACAGCGGTACGATGGATCTACTAAATCCAGAGACTGTTTCCATCAAGACGGAACCAGGGCCCCAGGAAGTAGGCCGAGGTCAAATGCCGTATATGGATATACATGTCGACCTCCTGGATGTAAAGAAGGAATGTTTGCAGTATGCGGAGAGAGCTCCGATAGCCAGTAAGTTTAACTGCATATTAAGATGTTAAATCCAGATGTTCGGAATCCATATCAGTTTCGCTGACGGGACACTGTGCTTGTTAACAACGTCCCATCTTGTCGTACATTAAAGTCTCATAGCTCGCTTTTACACATCATCAGACGTCCTCCGTTGTCGAGGGGAAAGGTTCTCGATTGTGAATCCGGAGGTCGCGGATTCAAATCCCGGTGCACGCAAATACATTTTATTTAATTAATGTTAATTGTTTCGCGACTAAATAATGAAAAATAATAAAACGTGTATTCGCTGGACATTTCAAAGTAGATGATACCCGTATCTAGTATAGCCCTGGTGAATGATCACCATTCAGAGATGCGACATTGCTTAAAACGACTTTTAGTGTTTTTGGTTACCAGATCTATCTCTTTCTAATTTTTTTTTTAAAGTTAACTCCACCCAGGAGGCCTTGACGAAAATAATTTCGCTCTGCGCCTATCTCGTCTTTGAGGATGTTGTGTGTAGGGTCTACTCCAGGAAAAGAAGTGAACCTGGTCATGGAAGATACTCACGTTTTAAGAACGAAGAAGCACAGAGGTCGACAAATTATTCCACAGCCGAGCTGTTGAACTAGAGAACCAGCCGTAGGACGGATCCGTTTTCATGTGACAAATTACAACTGTATACAAATATTAGGCTCAATTTTTGTATGGTACCCGGTTCCAAAGGGATCAATGACGCTAGTTCCCACCTCCTTCCCCTCCTCACACCCGCGTGCATAACAACATACCCTAATTTGTGATACTTTTTAAATGTTTTCCGAGAGGGATGAGAGTAATTTACAATGTAATGAATTGTTCGTCTCGGTTTATCATTGTACGTATTGATGTGTTCTTATTCCAGGTAGCATTAATCTGGAGACTGTTCCCATCAAGGCAGAACCAGGACCCCGAGAAGGAGATGGAAGTGGAATTCTTTTTACGGAAATAGACATAGACCTGCCAGATGTTAAAAAAGAATGCTCGGAGCACTGTGAAAGTATTACCCAGTCAGAAGGTAAAACCGATTTTGTTTGTTTAAATGAACAATTTGTATTCATAAGTTTTACGTTTTTACAAAATAATAGTGCTTTAACTTATTAAACTTTGTCCTTAATCTTTTTCAGACTTATTAACAGATCTGAAGACGCATCCTGCGGAAAAACGATTCTGTTGTCCCCATTGTAACTACTACTGCTCTCATAATTCATCGTTAGAATTGCAATTGCTCACCCATACTTGTGAAAAACGTATTTTATGTTCCGACTATTTATGTTCTCAAAGTGGACAAATGACGCGACGCATGCTAACTGATACTGGACAAAAACCTTTTTTATGCTCCGACTGCATGGTTTGTTTTTCTAGGAATGATGATTTAAAAAGACACATGCTGACTCACAGTGGAGAAAAACCTTTTTCGTGTTCCCACTGCAATAAATCGTGGCCACGAAAGGGACATTTGACGAGACACATGCTTTCTTACAGTGGAGAAAAACCTTTTTCATGTTCCGAATGCAACTTTTCGTGTTATCAAAAGAGATATTTAAAGAAACACCTGCTTATTCACATTGGAGAAAAACCTTTTTCATGTTCCGAATGCAACTTTTCGTGTTCTCAAAAGAGATATTTAAAGAAACACCTGCTTATTCACATTGGAGAAAAACCTTTTTCATGTTCCGAATGCAACTTTTCGTGTTCTAAAAAGAGATATTTAAAGAAACACCTGCTGATTCACATTGGAGAAAAATCTTTTTCGTGTTCTGATTGTAACTTTTCGTGTTCACGAAAGGGAAATTTTACGAGACACATGCTGACTCACAGTGGAGAAAAACCTTTTTCATGTTCCTACTGCAATTATTCATGTTCTCAAAAGGGAAATTTGTCAATACACATGATGACTCACAGTGGAGAAAAACCTTTTTCATGTTCCTACTGCAATTATTCATGTTCTCAAAAGGGCAATTTGACAATACACATGATGACTCACAGTGGAGAAAAACCTTTTTCATGTTCCGATTGTAACTATTCGTGTTCACGAAAGGAACTT
The DNA here is from genome assembly GCA_022606495.2 of Halesus radiatus. Lineage (NCBI taxonomy): Eukaryota > Metazoa > Arthropoda > Insecta > Trichoptera > Limnephilidae > Halesus > Halesus radiatus. Next base: position 3,387 of record JAHDVE020010494.1, read on the forward strand.
TTGACGAGACACATGCTGACTCACAGTGGAGAAAAACCTTTTTCATGTTCCTACTGCAATTATTCATGTTCTCAAAAGGGAAATTTGACAATACACATGATTACTCACAATCGAGAAAAACCTTTTTCATGTTCCCACTGCAATTATTCCTGTTCTCAAAAAGGAAATTTGACAATACACATGCTGACTCACAGTGGAGAAAAACCTTTTTCATGTTCCGACTGTGACTTTTCGTGTTCACGAAAGGGACATTTGACGAGACACATGCTGACTCACAGTGGAGAAAAACCTTTTTCATGTTCTGACTGCAACTTTTCGTGTTCACGAAAAGGAGATTTGACGAGACACATGCTTACTCACAGTGGAGAAAAACCTTTTTCATGTTCCGATTGTAACTATTCGTGTTCACGAAAGGAACTTTTGACGAGACACATGCTGACTCACAGTGGAGAAAAACCTTTTTCATGTTCCTACTGCAATTATTCATGTTCTCAAAAGGAAAATTTGACAATACACATGATTACTCACAATGGAGAAAAACCTTTTTCATGTTCCCACTGCTATTATTCCTGTTCTCAAAAAGGAAATTTGACAATACACATGCTGACTCACAGTGGAGAAAAACCTTTTTCATGTTCTGACTGCAACTTTTCGTGTTCACGAAAAGGAGATTTGACGAGACACATGCTTACTCACAGTGGAGAAAAACCTTTTTCATGTTCCGATTGTAACTATTCGTGTTCACGAAAGGAACTTTTGACGAGACACATGCTGACTCACAGTGGAGAAAAACCTTTTTCATGTTCCTACTGCAATTATTCATGTTCTCAAAAGGGAAATTTGAAAATACACATGATTACTCACAGTGGAGAAAAACCTTTTTCATGTTCTGACTGCAACTTTTCGTGTTCACGAAAGGGAGATTTGAGGAGACACACGCTTACTCACAGTGAAGAAAAACCTTTTTCTTGTTCCGACTGCAACTTTTCGTGTTCTCAAAGGGGATATTTAAAGAAACACTTGCTGATTCACATTGGAGAAAAACCTTTTTCATGTTCCGACTGCAAGTTTTCGTGTTCTAATAAGAGATATTTAAAGAAACACCTGCAGATTCACATTGGAGAAAAACCTTTTTCGTGTTCCGAATGATTTATTCGTGTTCTCAAATGGGAAATTTGAAGAAACACATGCTTTCTCACATTTGAGTAAAACCTTTTTCATGTTCCAATTGTAATATTTTATTGATCTCGGTAGGAAAATCTTAAAACACAAATGTTGATTCACAGTGGAGAAAAACCATTTTCATGATCCGACTGAGTATTTCATGTTCTCGGTAGGACGATTTAACACCTGATGAATCACACTGGTCTCAAATCTTTTTCATGTTCCGAATGCAGTAATCCATTATCTCAAAAGGGAGATTTGAAGATCCATATCCTTATACACAGTGCATAAAAACCTTTTATATGTTCTGACTACGTGTTCATATTCTGGAAAGGAACCTTTGACGAGATACATGTTGACACGGTACGGAACAACCATTTTCATGTTCTGTCTGTACGTCTTCAACGTCTCTAAACTATAATTTTATATATCACTTGTTGACACATAGTGGAGGAATACTTTTCTCATGTTCCGGCTGGTGTTGTGCATGTTACCGAAAGGGAAATTTAAAGAGACATGCCGACTCTCGGTAGAAAATAACAGTTTTCATATTCTGATTGTAACTCTTTATTTTCTCGCAATGATCATCTTAAAATTTTCATTTTTCCGACTGGAAGCATTAATGGTTTTGTATTATTTTTTTTTTATTAGTTATTATATAATATTAGTTAATACAATATAATAGTATTTTGGCGCTCTCGCAGCAGCCGGCAGCTTTTTATAAGCGCTCCAGTTTATCTGGGAAATATTGCTTAGTTCTTAATTTTTCCGGTGTTAAAGTAGCGTAAAATAACCGCAATAATTTATAGGTTGCATTTATAAAAATCATATAATTTTAGTGTGGCCGTTTCGGGCTTAAATCAAGTTTATAATAAAAATCAAATAAAAACCCAAATATTTTAACTTCAAATCTGTCACGTTGTTCTAAACTAACCCAAAAGCATCGGTCGGTCGAAGCGTTCGACACATGTGCTTATTAAAAGACCTTTTGCTTGTTAAAAGTGTCCCAAAAAGAATGATTTACAATGTTATTCTTTGAACTGTGGTGATTGTAAACAATATCGTATACGAGCTAGACAACTCAAACTTAATGGTGAATGTGCTATTTTGGAGCCTTTAATAAGCTGCAAAGATATCGCTGTATAACCTTGAACCCTGTACCACAACTGCAATCCGCAAAATTAGACTTCGTGGCTACCGAGAAAGGCGAAATAGGAAATAAAAACATTTGACGAGAAGATCTTCTGCTGTCACAGCGACCTGACCTCCAGTTCACGGAGCAGATCCGGTGCATCATGCGGCCCACGGACGTGCCCGAGAAGGCTGCTCCGCGGCCTGCTGTGGTCCACCCCCCACAAGGATACCACCGGCTGGGGCGAGAAATAGACGACACGCTGATGTGGTCTTTCCAGATCCTGAAGCCGGCCGACGAGCGCCACCTGGCGTATGGGCAAACCAACACCGAGCGTCCCGTCACGCAGCCCAGGGGAGTCACCAACAAAGACAAAGAAGATTGGAAGACAGGATCAGTACCCCCGGCCCCCGTCCTCACCCGCCGCCCAACTTCACATAACTCCTATCATTCGTATTAGCGTCTTGCAATATATCGTAAGGAATAAATACAGATAGCTTCTATTATTTTTTTTTTCAATTAAACATGTATGAAAACTTAGACCATTTGATAATTTAACTGCATCCTTTATATAAATAATGTGTAATGATAGTGTCCAAAAAAAAAAATATGTCATAGATTTAATATAGGAATAATGTAAGAATAGGAAGTAAGATTTGTAAAGCGCCCTTGAGGTGATTTTTCACAAAAACGGCGCTATAAAAATCATCCGAATATTATTATTATTATTAAAGGTTTTACATGTATGTGATTTAAGTAATCATTTTTAAATATAAAGCATAATGTATGTAATTGTAATGCTTATGCTTGTAATAAAAGTACAAAGTCACGGTATTCACAGTCCTCCTCACTCTCTCACAGGGAGAACTGCTCTGACGCGGCCTTCACTTTTTTTTATTTTACTAAAAATCCATTTATCATAATTTGACTTTATTAAGTTTGCAAGTTCATAATCACTCGGATTACTCAGCCATGTTGTAACTTTATTTTTAAGGATATTAATTTTTGTAATTTTTTTATTGATTTTTTAAGGTATAAAGTTTTGCAACATGAAATTTAATATTCCTCTGTCCAAAAGATGTACGAAATTTGGGTATAACCAGTATATTTTGATTTATTGCCCTGGATGAGTATTTATGTCCGGCAGTGGTGTATTCATGTATATTTAAAAAAAGTTTTAATAATGTAGTTTTTTATTATTTTTATAAACAATAATTATTAATCTAAAACACTCATCCAAATTGAAAAAACCTTCCGAGCAAAGATAAATGTCGCCGGCAGGACTCGAACCCGCACCCTTCTAATGTCCGGTCAGATGCTCTACCGTTGAGCTACGTCGGCTTATCGCAAACCCGCCAAGTTAATCAATATATACTAGTGTTCCATTCAATAATTACTGTTTTTATTATATTTTCACCTGAAAACAACCAACTTTATTAGTATGAGAGAGCTTGTAACGGCTAAATCCCTCAAATAGATGGCGTCGAGACAAATTATGTCTACATTTTATTGGTGAAAATTGCTTTAATTGTCAAATATTTATTAATTGATAAACTAAAGTTCTTAAAAACTTAAGACAAGATTTTTGTGCATAGCGCAAAGGGTAACAATTATTATTTTATAAACAATAATTATTAATCTAAAACACTCATCCAAATTGAAAAAACCTTCCGAGCAAAGATAAATGTCGCCGGCAGGACTCGAACCCGCACCCTTCTAATGTCCGGTCAGATGCTCTACCGTTGAGCTACGTCGGCTTATCGCAAACCCGCCAAGTTAATCAATATATACTAGTGTTCCATTCAACAATTACTGTTTTTTTATTATATTTTCACCTGAAAACAACCAACTTTATTAGTATGAGAGAGGCTTGTAACGGCTAAATCCCTCAAATAGATGGCGTCGAGACAAATTATGTCTACATTTTATTGGTGAAAATTGCTTTGATTCTGTCAAATATTTATTGTTTCCTTAAACAGATATGCAAAGGGTAATACTATTATAAAACAATACTTAATCTAAACACTCATCCAAATTGAAAAATTATTATTATTTCCGGCGACATTTATCTTTGCTCGGAAGGTTTTTTTTTTTCAATTTGGATGAGTGTTTTAAATTAATAATTATTGTTTAAAAAAATAATAATTGTTACCCTTTGCGCTATGCACAAAAATCTTGTCTTAAGTTTTTAAGAACTTTAGTTTATCAATTAATAAATGTAGTTTTTGATTAACGTTTTTTTTTTCATATTAAAAATGTTTTTTTAAATATGTCGCCAGACGGAGTTCTGAGCGGGACTTTCAGAACTTGTCTTAATTATTCCTTTGTGGACTATGTTGAACCGGAGTTCATGAAAGGGAAGTTTGAAGTCACGTGTGCTGACTCGTAGCTAATAAAATCCTTGTTCTTGTTCTGTATTTAACTATTCATGTTTTTTACTGGAAAGTTCATCAGCTCACACGTTTACTTATTTTTAAATAAAGACGTTTTCTTGTTCCATTTGGACTATTAATCTGCACTATTAAGATGTGAGAGAGTTATACATATTATATATAGTCGGAATAATAGAAGAGAGTGTATGAGACGATGTGTGAATATAAATGAAGCGAGAAGTGTATGCCAAGATCGAGTTGTTTGGCGGTCCGTCCTCTCTGCCTACCCTTGTGGGGAAACAACGTGATGGTTAGTTAGTTAGTTAGTTATTAAGATATGTGAGAATTCATTCGTACAACAGATTTTATCGAAACTGACGGATTCTCGGTCTTTGATTTAATTATTTATTTGTTCGAAACAAACAGCTTTTTTAAAAAACACAAAATGTAATACCCAAGTAAAAGGTCTAGGTACAGTACTGGGACCTCTACTCTTTACCATCCTTTAAAATGACATATTCGTGCAAAAGCTAAACAGAAAAATAATATCTTTTGCTGACGGCACTGTCATAATAATTGAAGGTACTGACTGGAATTCTATTAGCAAGCTAGCAAATACTGATATTAATATATTAAAAAATTGTTTCAATAATAATCTTCTCTCCCTTAACACTGAAAAAACAAAACTTATTTCTTTCTCTATCAATAAATTCAAATCAAAACCAGAAATTAAAATTATAATACACCAAAGTAACTGCAACAGAACCAATTGTAATCAAGCATGTTCTATACTTAGTCCAACTTCCAAAATTAAATACCTTGGTGTATATATAGACCAGCATTTTAAATGGAAAACACATATTTGTGAACTTGTTAAACGAATTAGAAAATGTATATATATAAAAGGAAGCACGAAGAAAAAGGAGCACCAACATGTTTTAACTGTTCTTCCTCGAATGAAAAAAAAGGAAAAATGAATCCAGCCCACCGAGCTAACGACATTAAGTGTTACTATGTGAAGAAGATGACTGAATATGCCTACCAGCAAATTAACTACACATAAAATGCCTCAGTCATTAAAAATATTAAGTAAGAAATTTATCGATATATATTCAATTCACTACATGCTAACGTTGGCTCCCTGTTTAATAATTCCAGTTCAAGTTCGTAGTACCTCCTTAGTGTCGAGCAACGCCCGGTAGAGTTTCATTTCTTCTAATACGTACAACAATATTATTACAGTACCGCTACTTTATTACGATATTACAAATAATGACTTTTTCCTTACCTACAACATAACATACTTGTTAATATATTTGTATACACACACAAATATTTTACATAAGAATGTCGTCAAGTTATGATGAATAATATTGTTATTGATGAATTAGATATATTTATAAAACTAAGAAATATTCTTAGACTAGAAAACCTAAAAAGAGTGTACTATGCAATTGTTCAGCCCATTTTACAATATGGAATTTTTGGCTGGGGGGAACATATGATAATATTTTAAGTCCTCTTAAAATAATTCAAAGATAGATAGTAAAGGTAATTTAAAAAAAAACCATCAACATTTTCACTGAAAAGCTTTAAAAAAAATTACAACAACGAACAGGAGAGTAGCCACACATACATTTATCAAGCGTCAACCAGAGCCCACTACCACAACTGTCCAGAACATTTGTTTGAAGTTCGCAATCGGCCCAGAGAGATGCCTCCCCTCTCTGCCCAACCTTCAATTATTGTAAAACAGGGTTGTCACCTCGCCTTCTCTCAAAATATATACATATATATTTTTTTAATTACTTTTGAAAACGAGTGCATCCGACGCACTATCATACATTAACAAGGCAAAGGAAGAAATCAGTACGTTTCATAGCACTATAACGGACCTGCAATAAAACTAATAAAAGACCAGATGGCCAAACTATTCACCCAACCTCTCTGGTACCATGTTGGATGTTGGTGTCAATGTTGGCATCCTCGAGGGACAGGTTAAGTCATATGAACACAAGATCTCATCTTAACTGTTAGAATCAAACTCTACACAAGAATCTACAAAGTCATCTACGTGTGAAGCTGCTGACGAGCTAGAGGAGAGGAAAAAAGATAAAAAGATATATAATATTCGTATACTTTTTATCTTAAACGTTTAACCGAAAATTCCAGTATGCATTGCATATAGTTTTTAAAAGATTACAGTTTGAGAATTATTGTCCTTTGAAACATTATACATTTTACTAATTACCGGTATATAATGAACAGATAAATCATTCGTAGTATTTCTTGAGTTAGCAACCTGCAAAGTGCGTATTTTTGGGTGTTGACCGTTAAATTATTATTATATTGCGGATTTCACCCCATGTTCCACCACGGAGTTGCAGGTTTGGTAAACCTCCATGTAATTCCATACATCGTTTGCAATAAAGAAACCAAAATATTATAACAATATGTTTAACATGTCAACTTGGTACATAAATAATACACGAAGCTATCGAGGCTTTTTAAAATTTTCAAATTATCAGTTTGTAGTGAGATTTTTTTTCTTTAAATTATAGAATCGCGGGTTAAGAGGGACGGCTGCGCTGCCTGTTACATACGTAACTTAATTTTGGATTTGAAGCCAAAATACCCATCCAAACTGAATGATATATTTATATTTTTTTAAATTAAAGAATTAGTAAATATCTAGTACGGATGAGAAGTATTTAATTCATTTATGTTTTAAAGCATGAAGTATGTGCCATGTAAATATAATTACGTAAATAAAAATATAAAAGTAAAACGTAAAGAAAAAGATTGTTTCGGGTCGATATTTTAAATTGTGTACGGCAAATTTGTGTTCCAGCGTAATTTGGTCGTTTTTAATTTAATTTAAAGTCCACCATACTGCTTATTCTAATATATTTAAGAAATATATATATTTTATATTTCATTACATTTTCAAAGTAGACGGGGTGAAAGATTTTTTTAAAACACCGTTATCCCCAAAATAATTGTTAAAGGTGCCTCTAAAATCGCGAAAAATTCCTGGCTTATATTTCACAATGTAAAACAAAAATAAATAAAATACTTCTAATCCGTACTAGATATTTACTATACTTTTTGATTAAAAAAGGATCATAAGATTTAGGATCATAAGAGTATTTTGACCTCGATTCCAAAATTAAGCTGTATATGAAACAGGCCGCGCAGCCGTTGTAAAGATCGTCCGGTTAGACCAGCAAAAAATGTTCATACCTGATACCCTGACAAGGAATTTGACCATGAACATGATTTCAAAAGCGGCTGCGATGTTATTGATACGAAAATTGATGGAATATCTCGGTAAATCAATTTTGGCAACGATAATATTAACGATAATATTCAACTTTCCAAAAAGCCCAGCCAGTGCGCATTATCATTATCGATTATCAAACTAGGCTCACGTCCATATATTTGCCATATGTAACTTATAACCCCCGATTAGCCAATGATACCTAAAATAGATGTTATTTGTATTATTAATATCAATACAATAGCCACTGTAGCGGTCCATTGTCAGTGAGAAGTTTCTACATTCAAGGAGACAATCATATTTGTTACCACCAATACACAAGGTTAATTTGCAAAAGCCAACACTTTAACATCAGTGAGAATATCGTCCTACAGCAATCGTTTTTAAATTTGAATGGCGACTTGGTAAATATAAATGGTACAATGTATTCAAGGGTTCGTTGATCAAAGTTATTTATCAAAAAATAAACATTAAGAATATTGTTAAAAATAAACATATTTTTTTGGATATTTTTAACTAACAGGATCTAATCGGTTAAAAAATAGATGGATTAAGAAAGATCCTTATCGGTCGCCAGTAAATGGAACCGCAGCGAAAATCCATTAAAGATATCAATCATCTCTACCTTGAACTCGCCGCTGCAAATTCGCAGCGAGAAAAAGTAGCGCCGTGCGATCGAGCTTTTAAAGTAAACCTGTTCATAAGCGTGATATAGCCTTTTGTAATCACCTAAAATAAATGACCTAATTCACCAAAATACTTTTCTAAAATGTGCATTTTAAATAATAAGAATTCCCAGAATAGACCGGCCATAAAATAATTTAGCACAAAAGCTAGCCGAACCTATTGTTAGAAAAAATCGTAACTACTACATCGTAAAATAGGATAATCTTAATTGCTATTTTGGAAATTCCGCAATTCCTTTGAGATTTTATGGGACGGCAATAAACACCTCAAAGGAATTAAGCCCGACGGAAAGCCCGCTGAACAATGCGGGTGATAAAATAATACCTACAGGTAGACAGAAGGACAGAAGGCTCTAGGAGACAGTCGCGTGCAGTCTTCCACCGAGGAAGCACGAGTCGGGTGCAGTAGTCCGCCCAGGACACACAGCCAAGTGAAACCTTCCGCCCAGGAAGGTTCTTATTCTCGCTCCTTGGAGAGGCCGCCCAGGTCCTCTGACGACGAGGGAATTTTACGCGTCCATCCCAGAAGGAAGTAACTGATCTTCGCCCTTCGGAGATCAACATCGGAGACCGCCCAGGCCTCTGATTATCTGGACCACTGGACCCTGGACACTGGACCCTGGACAGCCATCACCAAAAAGGGAACTGCCTCTGACTCTAATGATAATTCCTCCACCCTGTCAGCCAAGTGAATCTCTAACTTTAAACAACAACTTTTTCATACAAATAAGCCAGTGAACCTCTAATTTTAAGAATACAACTTTTTGTGTAGATTTAAGGAAGTAATTAGTTAATTTTAAGTACAAAGACTTTACAAGTAGATTTAAGTAATCTCCTATCTAATTTTATTGAATTAATTGTGCCTAATTAAGATTAACTCTAGTTTTAAGACTAACCCCACGACTATCAAAATAAATTACTTGTAACTACCTAAGATCGCTTTTCTTTTCCTCCCTTTTTGCGTTATTCCTAGAATAATACCCACTGCCCTACACACCGTCATATCAAGAGCTACAAAAATAATATAAAACACTGACGTTTTTGTGTGGAACTTCGAGTTCAGTACCTACTTGAAGGTAGTAATAATCTTTTTTGTCAGTTCTTAGTCTATGTCTTCATTATTGTCTATGCACATTTTATAACCTAACCATTGATGACGCATGCTTGCATCACCGCCAAACGTTTCAACCAGTTTCCAAACTAATTCTACATAATATCCCTCACACTGTTTAACTCGCGCAGTTAAATCAATCGTCCCATGCTTGTAGTAGTTACTGGTAAGTTCTAATGGTGATATTTTCTTCCCGAGTATTAGTCACTTTTGGTTGCATGTCCAATTACAGTGGGCGTTGTTCCAAATCAAACTTAGTCACCGTTGTTCTTTAGTTTGAGCTACGTTATGTTCAAATATACAACTGCGCTTTGTCTATCGCGACCTAGCTTAACTTACGCCATTCGGTACACCGCATGGGTGTACCGATTGGGGTAGTTGAGAGAAACCACTTGTAATGTTTAAGAAGGTTTATCTTATCAATTTGGAACGTATAATAATCTAATTTCGCACTATATACTACAATCTCTGTCTGTCAGATGTACACTTTCCGATGTGTTCTTTTTGTACAAAATTATGCATGCATCAAATGATACACCAAACATTTTATCACAAATCAATATTAATACACCAACAAGAAAATCAACAAGGAGGATAAAAGACATTTTTTATATTAAATCTTATACAAATATGGGATATTTCTCTCTTTTACCGCGGACATTAAGAAATTACAATTCACTGCTCTAATAACGAAATAGACATTTTGAATGACACCATTATTCAATTAAAAAAAGTTTTACCATTAATATCAAGCTGATAATGTGATGATGCCCTTTATTATGTACCGAAACAGTGTACCATCAGCACAGGAGCAAATAAAGAGTTAGTTTATGCACCTACTTATAATATGTTTTCGATCTTTCACTTGTTTGTCATTTGCTTTAGTATCACCTTTGCCAGATAATAATTGTCCTTTGTTGTACTTATTAATTATCATTGCTTTTTAAACTATCACGTATGCAAGTTTTGGGCATATTGCCTGTTTTATGTACTTAAATAAATAAAAAAATACGCTCTTGATTTGATATCTACCTATTTTTAGATTTGGTATTTCAAAGGCTTTGATTAAAATATTCACAAATTATAAGAATACAGATCAGATCCCGATATTTTGTTAACAGCAGAACTGCGTAACCAACATAATACCTGTTAATTAAGACATTCGGAGGAGGGCAGCATCAGTTTACTGTAATCCGACGATTGGTTTTGATATTTTTTATCGTTTTCAAATATCTTACTTTTAAGGTCAAGATACAGTGACAATTATATCCCTATTTCCAAATATGTGTTGCGGTACGACTTCATTAGTTTGATAGGATATTCCAACCGAAACAAAATATTCAAATATCCTACCGAGTTCTGTTTTAACAATGTTCTGTTTCAGGTATATATTCTGGATTTGAACCAATTACCACAGCGGTACGATGGATCTACCAAATCCGGAGACTATTTCCATCAAGACGGAACCAGGGCCACAGGAAGTAGGCGGAGGTGAAATGCAGTATACGGATATAGATTTCGACCTCCCGCTTGTAAAGGAGGAATGTTTGCAGTATGCAGAGAGTACTTTGACAGCTAGTAAGTTGGATTGCATATGTAGAAGTATCTAGGGTGTTCAGATGTTCGGAATCCATGCCGGTTTTTTAATGTTTCGCGGACAGCACATAATATATTTGGAATATTATTTATTTGTTTTTCATACTCTACATAAAACAGTTGTTCACTAATATATTACATAGACTAAAATACATTGCGATAAACTAGAATTACTAAAAAATATCTTATATTGGTCTGTATTATCCTCGTGGATAAATAAAGCTACGTTTGTACAACTAAACAGAGCACCGTTTTGAAAAACGAAGGAACTCGGAATATAATTGTCTAGGATTGGAGAGCCAGGAGGCTATTGTCCTTAGTTTTCAAAAGGTGTATTCCCTCTCAGTGTGTCCTTAAGAGCTCCTCTACATTAAACTGTCGATCTACCTTATCGATATCGCTGTTACTAGAGTCATCTCTGCCTCTCGCTGAAAACTAGAATATCACAGTATCTTTACAGGAAACTGCCAAACTAAGGCAAGTTACACTGGCTGTGCAACAGAACTCTGGTTTGACGGTAAATGGTTTTTCCACCGACTAACAATATCTAGACAAGGCGTCTGGATCTAAAAAATGTCGCAACTAAAATGAATTTGTTCCAGAAAGTATTTACCAAAAATAATGTGCATTGTCTCGTAGTCAAAAGGTCGCAAGAGGTAATTCTCGTTATCCTCTGTTGGTCTACATCGAGCAAATTTGTTACAGAGTAGCTATCTTTATCGAGATCACCTTTTTAACACAGAATTGGGACAGTTAGAGATATTTTAGATAGAGATTATCCCGGACTTTAATATAGAAAATTTATTCGGGTGTATGAATACTTAAAAAAAAAATTCAATTTCTTCAAGCTGTTATTGAATGGGAGCGTATGGGCTCGTGACGTGTGAATGCATTGCGTTACAGTAGTTTTATCACAAAGTTCATGCTAGTTAACTTCTTACGTCTTCGTTGCGATAAAAAAATATACTTTTGGATAAAAACAAACAAATATGACACAATTTCAAAAGGAATTATCAAGTGTGCAATACAACAAGCGAAGTTCTTGAAGCTAGATTAATCTGCGTGACGCGGTGGAGCCCTTTATATAGTTCCCGGTCCTGGTGTAGGGCCGTGTGAAGTCCATTCGGGTCGTGATGATATGCGGTCTATGAGGTTGTTGACCGGCTGTACGTGTAAGTCCAATAGTCGGTTTTAGCATTGTAATTACTAGGTCAAGTTTTGGTTCAATGATGTCTCCTGCCTAGTGCAAGTTCTGCTTGCATTTTAATTACTAGGCGAGGTGAAGTGCAGGGCGTAAAGGACAATCAGCATTGTCTAACTTAACTCTCTCAACGTTCACTTTGCGCGGCGAGAGAGTTTTTGTAAGTTATTTCTTTGATGGGTTTCCAAATTTCGTAAGGGCTAGATTTCGCTAATTGTGTTTTATTGGAATGATATTTGTATTTTTAATTAGCATGTGGCACATTTTGTGATACTTTTTAAGTGCTTCATTGCTAGGGTTGTTCCTGCATTTTATTTCTTATGTTGATGACATTCGCGATGCCAGGTGTTATCCATGGTTTAATAAGTAAGTTTTTATGTGATTTTGGGTTTATTTGTTTTGTAAGTGTGTTCTTTTCTATATCGTTATGAAGTGACTAACTAACTAACCATCACGCCGTTTCCCCGCAGGGGTAGTCAGAGAGGACGGACCGACAAACAACTTGATCTTGGCATACACTTCTTGCTTCATTCACATTCATACAACGCCTCATACATTCTCTTCTGTTACTCCGACTTCCGACATGGCCCGACTCGAGTATTTGATTCACTTGATCGTGCCATGTCTTCCTCGGGCGTCCCCGGGCTCTTTTTCCATTCACATTCGCGTCATATATTCTCCTTACACTCCTTTCTTCGTTCATTCGCTCTACATGCCATAACCATCTAAGCGTCCCTTTCTTAATCTTGCTCACTACGCTTACATCAGCCTTGCATTCTTTACGAATCTCAGCATTTTTCACTCGATCATACATGGTTTTACCACCATTCGTCTCAGAGATCTCATTTCTACAGCATTCAGTCTACTTTCATCCTTCCTCTGCCAGTTCCATGCCTCACTGCCATACATCAAGGTTGGTATCAGCACTCCATTGTGGACTGCTAGCTTCGCTTCCTTGGACAAATTTTTGTTTGCGCCAACCGCGTTCAGTCCTCCGTTAATGGAGTTTCCTGCATTCACCCTTCTTTCAATATCCCTATCAGTCTTTCCATCTCTCGTAAACATATTTCCCAAATACACAAACTCATCGACCTGCTCCAAGTATTCATCATTCACAACTATATTGCACACTGTTTTCGTACTCTCTCTTTCAAACACCATGACTTTGGACTTATTTACATTCATCATTAGCTCATTCATCATACATACTTCGTTCATCCTAGATACGAGGGACTGTAGATCTTCGATACTGTTAGCAATCAGCACCGCAACATCAGTATACAACAGACAACATACTTGCAGACTACTCATTTTCGCGCCCAAGCCCACCTCTTTCAATTCTTGCATACAATTATCCATAAATTGAATAACCACGGTGACATTACGCAGCCTTGCTTAACACCTTTTGTGATGTCAAACCACCGTGTTGAAATGTATTTATTACGAGTCGAAAGTTCCTCACTTAACTCTCGGTTAAGTTCCTTAAAATTTAGAATATTGACTTGCGATTTCTGAATTTTAATGTATTTCGTTTTAATTCTGATGCCAAAACCAGTAGACCAATGATCTGTAATAGTTTAATCTATTATGGCACTAACAGATTGATTCTTCGTTTTTACAAAGATATGGTCAATACAGGTTTGGACCTCTTGAGTGATTCCGGTTGGTTTGTTTACTGTCTAAACAAGACCATAATATAATAATAAACGTATAATTGAAATTTTGTAATTATTTTATTTTATTTTTATTTTTATTTGAAACACACACATTATTAAACAATAAAATGTAACAAAGCTTTGACTGCTCAGCTGGAAAAAATCCCGTTTTAGGGCAGTCAAATTGACAAATTTAGTTCACATAAATTTCAGTTATACAAAAATGTATGGGAAAAAAGCTAGTATTGACATGTTATGTTAATATAATATATCTAGAAGAAAGTATAATCATTAAGTATAAAGAGATGTGAAGAATAGTACAGAAAAAAACTTACGAAAATACTTATGAAGAGATGAGAAAAACAAATACACAGGAATAATAATGTATATGTGTTTAATAGGTGCCTGTTTCTGCTATGCGGAAAAAATGCGTTTAAAATTGAGTACTAAAAAAAAGATAATATTATTGAGTAATATTGATAAGATTGAGTTACGTATCACTCAGATTTATGAGACGACGACGAAACTCAGGGATGCAACACGAAGAGGGCGCAGCAAATAGTTACTAACATATTTATAGACAATATCCAAAAAGACAAAAAACAAACGAAATCTTAAAAATAATAAACGACCTAACGACATCGAATGCTTGTGGACCAGATAAAGTCTCAACAAATCTGCTTAAAGTAATAAAATCATTCATTGCAGAGGCAACTATTTAAATGGATGGGTAGTTACTTATAAAACAGAAGCCAAAGAGTTAATATCAATGATACTCTGAGCGATCCAGCCAATATTGTATTTGGTGTACCACAAGGAAGGAAGTACTTTAGGGCCTATTTTGTTCAATATTTACATCAATAACCTATGTAACAGTAACCTTGCGGATGATATCATTACCTTTGCTGATGATACAGTCTTGATTTATGAAGGCAAAAGCTGGAACGAAGTTCATAGTAAAGCAGAAAATGGTATAAACAAGGTTATGCAATAGTTAAACAATAACCTTCTTACGCTCAATACGGATAAAACCAAATTCATACGTTTCAGTGCAACGCAAGCGGGACAACCCAAAGAAATGCTAAATATTACTGCTCACCTTTGCAATGAAATAAATACTTGTACTTGCAATAACTTAGAATGCGTGGATAGTGTAAAATATTTAGAAATCATTATTGATAAATTCCTGAGATGGGAAGAACACATCAACTCAACTGCCACAAAAGTCAGAAAACTCACTCACCTTTTCATGACTATTATAAAGATTCTATATGTAAAAGATCTAAAATCGATATATTATGCCATGTGTAATTCTTTACTTGAATATGCATCCGTAGGATGGGGCGGTTGTGCCAAAACAATTTTGGACCCCCTGGCAGAAATCCCTGATAAGAGCCATCCTTAAAAAACCCTTCAGGTACCCCAGTGATGAATTATTCAAAGAAATGCATATTCTTGATGTCAGACAACTGTACGAGTATATGAGGAAAATTGTATTACACAGCATAAACAACTTCACCACTACCCATCTATCGAGCACTATCACGACACCAGACATTCGAGAAGTAATTCAATAGTTGCAACAAAAACCATGACATCCCTTGCTCAAAGACAATTTTCACACATAGGACCAAAATTGTTCAACATAATACCCGACACATGGAAAATGAAAAGTACAAACGTCCTGCCTAAACTGATCAGTGTTCGACTTCTCGATTTAGGGAGTGTCAAAAGCGAACATATGCTTATTAATAGATATGTACAATTTTAATAAAACCTTCATATGTAAATTGTTATTACTATACATTAAATTTTTTTGAAAAAATGCATATCATTTAAAAAAAATTTTTTTAACTTTTATACTTCCTGTATATGTATATTAATATGAACTAAACTTGTCAATTTGACTGTCCTAAAATGAGATTTGTTCCTAGTTGGATATTCGAAGCCTTCTTAAATGTTTTTGTAAAATAACGTATATTTCAAATAAATATTATTATTATTTTATTAAATATATTTTATTCAATAAGTACAAAAATTAACCTTAGCAAATTGTTTATCACCAAACGTTTGTCTTTTTTTCTTTCCTTGGTTAGGGTTTTTAATCTAGTTAAGATTTTTTCCCAAAGAGCACATTGTTTTGTTTTAGTCAACTTTCGGATAGGGACTACTGTATGGTATATTATATTGTAATACACTGTTCGTCTCGGCTTATCATTGTAGGTATTGTTGTGTTGTTATTCCAGGTAGCATTAATGTGGAGATTGTTCCCATTAAGGCTGAATCAGGACCTCGAGAAGAAGATGGAGGGGGAATTCCTTATACGGAAATAAACATAGACCTGCCAGATGTTAAAAAGGAATGCACGCAGCACTGTGAAAGAATTACCCAAACAGCAGGTAAAACCGATTTTGTTTATTAGAATTATCAAGTCGTGTTTTCCTAAATTTAACGTTTTTATGAATTACTTCTGCTTACACTTAAAGCTTTAGCGGCATCTTTGTCTCTTTCAGATGTATTGACAAATCTGAAGACGCATCCTGGGGAAAAGCGATTCTCTTGTCCACATTGTAACTACTCCTGCTCTCATAAGTCATCATTAGAACAGCACTTGCGCACCCATACTGGTGGGAAACGTTTTTCATGTTCCGACTGTAACTATGTATGTTCTCAAAGTGGACAATTGACGGTACACATGCTAACTCACAGTGGAGAAAAACCTTTTTCATGTTCCCGGTGTAACTATTTATGTTCTCAAAAGGGACATTTGATGAGGCACATGCTAACTCACAGTGGAGAAAAACCCTTTTCATGTTCCGTCTGTAACTATTCGTGTGTTCAAAAGGGACAATTGTCGAGACACATGCTGACTCACAGTGGAGAAAAACCTTTTTCATGTTCCGAATGCAACTACTCATGTTCACTAAAGGGAGATTTGAACAAACACGCGTTAACTCACAGTGGAGAAAAACCTTTTTCGTGTTCCGACTGTAAAAAAACATTTTCTCAAAGTGGATATTTAAAGAAACACATGTTAACTCACAGTTCCGAAAAACCTTTTTCATGTCCTGAGTGTAGGTTTTCATGTTCTCGAAAGGGACATTTGACGAGACACATGCTGATGCACAGTGGAGAAAAACCCTTTTCTTGTTCCGACTGTAAATATTCGTGTTTTCAAAAGGCACAATTGACAAGACACATGCTGACTCACAGTGAAGAACAACCTTTTTCATATTCAGACTGCAGCTATTTGTATTTTCAAAAGTGACACTTGATGAGACACATGTTGACTCACTGTGGAGAAAAACCTTTGTCATGTTTCGAGTGCAAATTATCATTTTCTTGGTAGCGTCATCTTCAAAATACCTAAATTACCCAAATTCGAAATTATTGATTCAACGATTTACAAAGCGTATCTTAATATATTCATAGGTATTTTAAAATTATAAAATAATTTGCAAAATTACTGCCTCAACACAGGCTAGCTTAGTGCGGCGGGCTATGTGAAACTTCAACTATAATTGTTATTATATTATTTTCTATTTTAATTTATAAACCACTGTACACTTACATTATTATATTATACATGTCTTTTAGTTATAGTTAAAGTTAATTACAATAAAGATATTATTATTAATATTATTACCTGACTTTCTATTGGGAACATCTTTTTGTGTTCCCTCTGTACACAACAATGTTTTTAAAAGGAAAGTTTGAAGAAACACATTCTGACTCACACTGGGATAAACCTTTTTCATGTTTCGACTGTAATATAACTAAAATATTGGGGGAGAAAATCTCTTTGCTTGTATATTCATGTTCACGAAAGACTAATTTCTCATTCATCACACCTCTGAATTGACTGGTAAAGTCTAATTTTTTTATACGATAAATTTTTTTTGTTGGATCTCAATAAATACCATATTTTTCGTGGTGATGAAATCAAACTTGATGTGGGTGGTTGGTGTATTTAATTTCGTCCCTATATTAAAAGGTACGAAGAAGGATGAGACAACCTGTCATACTTCTATATAAGTAATACTGTCCTTTGCATGCACTTTAGTGCTTAAAATGGCAGAAGCTTTTGTGTTGGACGTGTTTGCCCCTCCCGCAGTGTTTTGACATACATTTATTTTCCGCTTGCATAAACTATGTCTATTTTGTAAGGAAGTTGGGTTATAAGGGGAATAAATGTTGTTTCACTGTCCGCAAATGATCCCGACTCCCTCCCTTTGTTGAATGTATACTCACAGTCTGTGTGAAATGTATTTTTGCCGACCGCTAAATATCTGAATGACTGAAATAAAACGTCAGAGTGGTACGGGGGTGCGAGAGGGAGACGAGAGTGCTTGTTTGTCGGACATGCGCACAACGCGGTAGCTCTGCTAGTTCTGAACCTCCAACGTTTCGTAAGCGACCTTAAGTAGCCTAAAAAAATCGGCTTGACAAGAAGCTTTGCTCCCTCGACTGATCCTCTCGCTACGACTTCTGATATACTGGCCTTGTTTCTTTCTGACCACCGCTGACCCTGGACCCCCATCGGACTACTGCCTCTTACTGGACCCAGACCAAGCATCGTCACACAGATACGGCCCCGAGCTCTACTCATCATTCTTCATAAATTGAGCTTTGGTGCAGAATTACAATTCAAAAGTATAAAAATCGTTAATGAAGTCTTGTCATCAGTGTCTTTTCCTCCTTTGTAAAGGATCAACACAGGCTGTGTTTTCTCCCCTCCCAGCCCTCTTCGTAGATCGGGATCAGCTACCTACTACAGTTTGCCTGTGTGCCATTACATCTTGTACACCAGATTCCAATATTCCAAAATTCCATAGAATTTATCCTGTAAAAGAAAATATATATACATTTTTTTATATCATATATCATACATGTGAATTGACTGTTCATGTGTGATAAATTACTATTCAAGATAGGTCAGTGGCTGAGTTGGCAACGCTCCTAGGTTCCCACTCAGGGCATGTCGTGAAATCAATTCCTCGGCTGGCTCCTCCTTCCTCCTCCATGACGCAAGTAACATTAGTAGAAGGTTTTCAAATATATTCAAGTTATTTTGTACCCGCCAATACATGTCTTTCCTGAAAAAAAAAGTTTTTGTCAACAACGCACTTATTAACCAAACCAATAATGATATGAATGATAAGGAATATGGGGAAAACGGTAAAATCTTAAGTAAATATAATATGTAGGTAATAAAACAAAATTACTTAATTGAAATAAGTGTGATGATATATGTCTACCGCATGTATTGAATTTAAAATAGAAGTTAGGTAAGAATCCTTGGATAGGAAATATATCTATACGTGTAGGTAGGCACTTATAGTAACAAAATAAACTAAAATGTTATTTAGATATAGGGATTCATAGATTCATAGGAGAAGCTCATTTTTTACAGTAACTCCACACAGTTACTGTAAAAAATGGGTTGAGGGTTTTTTTTAGAGGATAGGAAAGATTTAACCTGGTTCTTGAAGAGACTCATGTTGTAGGAGGGACGAAACACCGAGGCTGGGTGATCATTCCATAGCAGAGCTGTTGAACACAAGAACGAGACGTAGAAGCGACCCGTTCTCATGTGACGAATGACCCTAGTTCTTCAGAGCATCTTCCATTAAAATACCGTTATAACAAGGACAGCATTCCCAACTGACTTCTGTCCTCCAAAGATTGAAATCCATTTGTTAAGATAGGAGAATCTATCAAACGGACCGCCCGTTTTCGCACAGTCAAGGGTGTTTTTTTCAGATAATCTGAGGCTCCCGACCAGAGATGGCTGCCAAATTCTACTGTATGCCATACATGGAATATCATTTTTTTGTATGCAATACTAATCATCAAGAAACACAGTATACTAAAAAATAATGACAAGTGTAGTCAAATAAGAAAAATAGTAATGTAAACAAAGATAAACGGTAGTTGGTAATTAGTAATTAATTAAAAATGTGAAAATATTTTTTAAACCTGCTGCATGAAGAGCCTTTCAAACAATATAAAACTCTAACGGCTCCGCTAACCAGAATACTTGTCGAGACAGCATTAACTATGCTACTAGAGGAAACAGCAGGAGTGGATGTGCTTCCTGTAAATGGACACGACTCCTTGGACATTAGCCGAGGATGCATCTTCAAACGACTGAACATGATTCGCAAGGTATCTTGTGGTTGACCGACCTGCAGGTGTTTCCAATACAAAAGCTGGGTTTACAATGCATCCCATCGTTACATACCCCACATGGTCTAGTCGGATTGACAAGCTGGCCGCAGATCTCCAGGTCGTGATTCACACCGTCAGGGTAAAAATCGGTCATGTTGAATATTCTTGAGCATTCGGCCTCAGGGATTCCCTTCATTGAAGTCTGAAAGTGAACATTTGAGCAGAAAACATTACAATAACAAATGTATTGTAAACATATTCCACAACCGACCCCTTGGGAGCATTGACGGGAAATATCCCGCGGGTGGTCACATTGGACCGGCCAACGAGGGTAGCTGGCTTGCCTACCCGTTTCCCGCGCTCTCTACCCTCTCGTAATTCAAGCTATACGCATCACTTGTTGATTGTTGTTGAGAGAATACACAAATTATTAAAAATACTTTTATTTCTCTGTTATAGCATTATTGAATAATTACTTTATTTCTTTCTAAGAAACAAACAGCTTTTAATTATGTATACAAAGGATGTTTAACAAAAGGTAAGCCAACAAAGTTTCTTGTGCTAACAGTGGTTAACTACAGTTGTTTTATTTATGAAGCTAACGGGATAAAGAAAAAACAAAATGAGAATGAAGATAGAATCGGGACAGGAGATGCTTTCGATACATTTTATACTCGTGCGTCAGGGTACGCTTAGGTGGTCCGGGCATGTAGAGTGAATGAGCGAAGATAGGAGAGTAACAGTTGGGCTGAAAAGTTCTTAGGCTGACACATAGATAGCGTTCCTATAATTAAATCCATACGATTTTTAGTTAGTACCAACCTTTAAAAGATACTTTTATAAATTTGACAGCTGTCGGACAATTGGTTTGTGAGGTATAGCATTATGGGTGAAACTACTTTTGTTATTGTGAAAGGAATGGATAAAAAAGAATTTCGTGTGTTAATGTAGCATTGCTTTTTGGCTACAAAAAAATCTGTTGAAGCCAAGGCTTGGCTCGATAAACATTATTCGGACTCTGCACCAGGAAAATCAACCGTTGAGCAGTGGTTTGCCAAATTTAAACGAGGCGAAATGAGCATCGTAGACGATGCACGCAGTGGACGCCCGAAAGAGGCTGTTTGTTACTGTCGAAAAGATAAAAAAGTCCACAAATTAATTTTGAATGATCGTAAAGTGAATTTGATCGAGATAGCTGAGACTCTAAAGATATCAAAGAACGTATTGGATATTTCGAGCATGAATATTTGGACATGCGAAAGCTGTGTGCAAAGTGGGTGGCGCGCCTGCTCATAATCGATCAAAAGCAACAACGTGTTGATGATTCGGAGCAATATTTAGCGATATCCAACCGCAATAAAGACGAATGAAACATGGCTCCAGTACTGCACTCCAGAGTCCAATCGACAGCCAGCCGAGTGGACTGCACGCGATGAACCGAATTCAAAGCGTGGAAAGACGCAACAGTCGGCTGGCAAGGTTATGGCATCAGTATTCTGGGATGCGCATGGTATAATATTCATCGATTACCTCGAAGGGGGCCAGACCATCAGCAACGATTATTACATAGCGTTGTTGGAGCGTTTGGAGGATATCACGAAAAATCGGCTCCATTTGAAGAAGAAAGAAGCGCTGTTTCAACAAAACAATGCACCGTGACACAAATCAATGAAAACGATGGTAAAATTGCACGAATTAGGCTACGAATTGCTTCCCCATCTACCGTATTCTCCAGATCTGACCCCCAGTGACTTTTTCACCTCAAAAGAATGCTAGCCGGGAAGAAATTCAGCACTGATGAAGAGGTAATCGTCGAAACTGGGGCTTATTTTAAGCCTAAAAACAAATCGTACTAAAAAAAAATTATCAAAAAATT
>JAHDVE020010495.1:0-17945 GCA_022606495.2 Halesus radiatus
ATATTATATATATTGTTTTAATATTACTGTCTGTATCTGTATTTTCTCCTTAAATAAATAAAAACATTAATCAGTGAGAAATAGTAAGGATTTAATTAATAGCGAGTTCTCCAGATATTATATATATTGTATTAATATTACTGTCTGTATCTGTATTTTCTCCTTAAATAAATAAAAACATTAATCAGTGAGAAATAGTAAGGATTTAATTAATAGCGAGTTCTCCAGATATTATATATATTGTTTTAATATTACTGTCTGTATCTGTATTTTCTCCTTAAATAAAAAAAAAAACATGTCTCCTATATTCCCAGCTCATCATTCCTACATCATAACTAGGGCACACTTGATACCTCAGCTCATTCCTCTTACATCTTTGCTAAAGTACAGTATGTGCCTAATTCATAATTCTTACATCTAATAAAATACATAAACAAAGTACTAATTCTACAAGCCGAGCCAACAAGAAGGAGATCGAATATGATAAACAAATAAACAAATAAAGGTACATTCAGTGAAGAACAGCTAAATGGTCCCCATGTATCTAAATCAGTGTTAAAACCGATAGGTACGTAACATTCTAAACAAACATTCAACTGATGTTAGTAAACTGCGGAGAGCAATATTGTTTTTAAATAATAATACTTCTAATTTACTAATTAAAAACATCCCAAATACTATCCAAAAACTGTACCAGACGTATTGGCACACAAACGAACTGTAGGGGCACGCTGATCCCGGTCTGCGGAGAGAGGGCTGGGAGGGGAGATAGCACTCCCTATCGTTCCCTCTACAAGGAGGAACGGTACTAACGACAAGACCCTTATTTACGACTTTTGTAATTCTGCGGGCCTTGTCCGTGTGACGTTGCTTATTTTGGATCCAGTCCGAGGCAGTAGTCCGATGGGGGTCCAAGGTAAGCGGTATTCAGAAGAAAACAAGGCGAGTTGATGGGAAGTCGAGCGGGCAGTGGAGAGAGAAGGCGTCTAGTCAGGCAGGCGGTCGAATGCTAACTGACTCAAACTGGTTTTCGCAGGCTACTTCAGGTAGTCTATGACGCGTGAACCTACCGCGCTGTGTTGATGCCTGACAAGCCCATCTCTTTCCCATCGCTGTACTGCTCTGACGTTTTTATTTAAGTCATTCGTTTCCTGAGCGGTCGATGAGAACACACTTCACACAAACTGCCCAGAATACATTAACAAAGGTGGCTAGGCACATCCCGCCAATCAAAATATATTGACAAAGGCATCGGGAGTCGGAATCGTTTGCGAACAGCAAAACATTAGTTATTAATGATCTGACTCCCTTACAAATTACAACAATAACAATAATAACAACAATAACAACAATAACAACAATAACAACAATAACAACAATAACAACAATAACAACAATAACAACAATAACAACAATAACAACAATAACAACAATAACAACAATAACAACAATAACAACAATAACAACAATAAGAACAATAACAACAATAACAACAATAACAACAATAACAACAACAATAACAACAATAACAACAATAACAACAATAACAACAATAACAACAATAACAACAATAACAACAATAACAACAATAACAACAATAACAACAATAACAACAATCTACATACAACAAATGTGACGACAAAAATGGCCGCGTCTAAACATTCTGGGAGAGGCGACAACGTCCGATACAAAAACCTTTTTATAAAAATAATAAATAATATTTTAAATAACAAAGATAAAGATAATATTTTAAATAAATCCGGGGTATATAAATTAATTTGTAACGATTGGAACTTTTTTTATATAGGAAAGACTTGAAGAGATTTTAGTATTAGAGTTGAGGAACACCTAAGGTGTTTAAATAATAATAATTAGAGTTGAGGAACACCTAAGGTGTTTAAATTATAATAATTAGAGTTGAGGAACACCTAAGGTGTTTAAATAATAATAATTAGAGTTGAGGAACACCTAAGGTGTTTAAATTATAATAATTAGAGTTGAGGAACACCTAAGGTGTTTAAATAATAATAATTAGAGTTGAGGAACACCTAAGGTGTTTAAATTATAATAATTATTCTGAATTTGCCAATCATATTTTGGAAACCAATCATGGTCGAGGGGTAAGGCTAACGACTACGAATCCGAAGGTCGCGGGTTCAAATCCTGGCTTTCGCAAGTAAATTTTATTTCATTAATTTGTGCTGTTTCACAAATAATTACTTTAAAAATAATAATAATAAGTGGATGATTTGTATAGCGCCGTTTTTGTGAAAAATCACTTCAAGGGCGCTGTATAAATACTACTTGCTAGGGTTTATCTTATTATGTACATATACAGAAAACCTACTTACCTGGTAGGGCACTCCAGATTAAAACTTAATTAAATTACAATGTTTTGGGCTGAGATGGTATGACTTTGCACGCACAGGACACAATATTAGAAAACACTGCACATTGCATGATATTGCAGTTACTGTTTAAATCCTATTTGTCATTGATATTATATTTATTAGAAGGTTATTGACAAAAGAAGAGTAGGTATTTATTTGAAAAATGATTTTATTTGAGATTTTTGATAATAATTATTTACATTTACAAATATTTATAATTATTACTCTCTCAATTTTTTGTTGGTGAATCTTATAAAATGGAGCCCAGATTGTCGAGTTATACTCTAAATTGCTTCTTACCAATCCAGTGAACAGTAATTTAAAGGATTTAATTAAATTGAAATCTTTCACCGTTCTCAAAATAAATCCCAAACATTTCGTGGCCTTATTAGTTATTACATTAATGTGAGGAACAAAAGTTAGTTTGCTGTCAAAAATTATACCAAGGTCTTTTATTTGCTCAACCCTTTTTAGGTGAATGTTGTTGATGCTATATTGATACGTGATGGGATTTTTAATTCGAACAAAAGTTATATTTTCACATTTTTCAATATTGAGAAATAGTTCATTACGAATGAACCACTCTTGTAGCCTATCAAGATTCAATTGCAATACGTAACAGTCATTGAGATCAGTAATAGTTTTGTAAATTTTAAGATCATCAGTGAATAGGAGTATCATAACTCCATAAAAAAATAGTAGTTATGCCGTTGATGAACAAGGAAAACAATATTGGTCCCAAATGTGACCCCTGTGGAACGCCGCTGAAGATTTCAAACTAGTATGAAAAGTGTGAATTGAACTGATATTTTTTCTTTTGTGTAGATAACATTCAAACCATCTCAAAATATTCCCGGTTATTCCAAGAGTACTTAATTTATGTATGAGAATTTTATGTGAGACTTTGTCGAATGCCTTACTAAAATCTGTGTACACTACGGCTGTTTGGAAACGCTTGTGCATAGTTTTGAATAAATGATCCTCATAAATCATTAAGTTTGTAAGAGTCGATCTTTTTGCCATGAAACCGTGTTGTAGATGTGAAATTACTTTATTAATTTCAGGCGAGAGTGTGGTAAGCAGAGCAGATTCAAATAGTTTCGGAATTGATGACTGAATACATGTACTCGTAGGTCTATAGTTGGAAATATTAGATTTATTTCACTTTTTGAAGATTGGAGACAAAAAGCTCGTTTTCCATTTCTTCGGAAAGGTGCCAATTTTTAGAGACAAGTTAAAAAGTTTAGTAAGAGGATAAGTCAAGACTGACAAACATTTAAATAAAAATATTGGAGGTATGTTATCGGGACCAGCTGATTTGTTAAGATTTAGGGATTTCAATTTAGTTCTAATATCACTTTTTTCAAATATACATTGATTAAAATCGATCTTATTGTCATTATTAGTTATTGAAGCGTCGAGCAAAGGAAAGTCGTTTTTAGTATCATAGACTTTTCTGAAGAATTCTGCAAATAGATTAACGACTTTTTGAGGATTATCGGCCATTTTTTTTATCTAGATACATGTTAGAGGGAATACCAGAGTCGTCGTTATTAAGCATGTTTTAAAATTTATAAATATTCAGGGGATTGGTAAGAGCCAATTCTTCACAGTTTTCAATTCACTTTTTGTAACATAATTTTGACATTATTTTAGTATTTGATCTTAATTCAATAAATTTTGTGTAATCTTTAGGATCCCGTGTTGATTTGCAAACTTTATGAGCAATTTTTTGTCTTTGATTGAATTGATGAGATCTTTACTAAACCATTTTGGGTATTTTTAAAGAATAATTTAAAAAATAGGTACAAATAAATCAATAGCACTGTTTAGAATTGAGTAAATTTATCTACCATTTCATTAATGTTTACTCCCACATCCAAAAAGCTCCAGTCAGCAGAGGGTAAAAGATTATTGATTTGATTAAAATCTGCTTTGAAAAAGTTCAATTTTGCAGATGCAGGTGGAATCTTTTTCATTATCGAACTGTGCTATACAATCGCTAATGGAGGGTGATAATTGTCAATTGGAAGAATAGTTTCAACAGATACATTAACAATATAAGAATTGGAGAACACTAGATCGAGAATACGAGAATTTATATTATATACGTAATTTAACTGCCGGAGGTTTAGAAAATTTGACATTTCGATAATTTAATGGGAGCCATGGTTGATGTTGTCCGAGCAAGAAGTCTTCTTGTTTTCGATGTCCCATACAACATTAGGTATATTATAGTCTCCTGTTAAAATAAAGGTAGCTTCAGGAAATCTCCTTCTCATTGCTTCTACTTCGAGGTAATGGTCTTTATAAAATTGAGCGTCAGAAGAAGGAGGAATGTAGATGAAGCCGACTATAATTTTTTCCTTTTTGGTAGATACCATGATGAACAGTTGTTCTAGATTTGTGTAGATGCATTTGAGTTTTCTTGAATTAAGTTTTTTTATTTATGGATATTAACACACCGCTTCCTCTTGCTTTCTTATTGGTACTTTCACTTCTGTCACATCTGTACACTGAATGTTCGAAGAAACCCAACTCTGTACTTTTGATGTTGCTATTCATCCATGTTTCAGTGAAAGAGTTAATATCATGATCCATTGTAGGTAAGGTTGATTTCAAGTCTTTTAATTTAGTTCTTAGTCCACATTTGTAATTAAAATTTTAGTTTTTTGGATGTATTTTAACGATAGAAGGATTGTTGTTGATATATTTGATTGTTATGTCGGTCTCACCAGAAGTCTTTCTAATTTCTAGTTCATTTCTGAGGTCCGTTAACTGTTTCCGTTGCAGAAATGATAGATCCTGGAACATCCGGATATTGTTTTTCAAAGCATGTTTCTTGCTTAAGAGAATTTTAGGCCATTTTGCATCCGAAAACTCGACTTTTATTCCTCTTGGTTTGTCGACATTTCTTTTACCCAATCTGTAAATTTTTATGTCAAGATTTATTTTTGAAGAATCAATATCAGAG
Organism: Halesus radiatus; assembly: GCA_022606495.2. Classification (NCBI taxonomy): domain Eukaryota; kingdom Metazoa; phylum Arthropoda; class Insecta; order Trichoptera; family Limnephilidae; genus Halesus; species Halesus radiatus. The sequence continues at coordinate 5,365 of JAHDVE020010495.1, forward strand.
ATTATTTTCTTGACAGAGTTATGTCCATATTTATTGATTCTATCTGAGATAATGACGTACTCTCTGGAACGTTATGAATAATAACATTTTTGTCTCTGTAACTTTGTTCCTTCATTTCAGCAAGGATTTCGCAGACAGTTTGGGTTTGTGAAACTGCAGGGATGCGCACATCCGGGGCTATGTTTTTATGAACTACTAATTCTCCATCGATAGTTGCCATTTTGACTGCCATTTGGGTGATTGTTCCTAATATATCATTGGTTTTAGGAATTATTTTGGCGATATGTTCTTTTGTAAATTTGTTATTGGGATCCATGATCATATTGGTCAATAGATTAACTGCGTCCTTCGCCAGAGGTATATATGCCTGAGGATCCATTTTGGGAGTAGTTATTTGAAGATAAACAAGGAAAAAAAACTGTTGGAAAAGTGGCTGCTGGAACCGCCCTGATTACTCGGTGCTAGTAAGAATTACTGGACACTACGCTACGGTGCGGCGGAGAGATCAGGTACCTACACTGTTGACGAACAATAATGTAATAAGGATATTAGAAGGTTGCAGGTTCGAGTCCTGTCGGCGACATTTATCTTTTTTCGGAAGGTTTTTTCAATTTGGATGAGTGTTTCAGGCTAATAATTATTGTATATAAAAATACTTGTTACCCTTTGCGCTATGCACAAAAATCTTGTCTTAAAAACTTTAGTTTATCAATTAATAACAATAATGTCACCAAATTCACTTAATAACAAATAACGTTTTTGATAAAATAGTTTTAAGTTAATAAATGATGATTGTCGTGAAATACACTAAGTGCAATGGAAACTTCAACTATAACTTTTAGTAAAACTCGATAAAATGTGAATTCTTTTGAAGAAAAAATAATACACGTCTGAACAGTACTCCCACTAGTTTGTGTCGGATAAGTAAGGATGTAGATTTAAAGGCAGAAATGGTTCCGCCATTGTTTTTTGTAAATTATGGTGGTGGGGCGGAGGTTGTTAGGGAGCGTATAGCCTCAAAATTTTAAATAAAAAACTTAGGGAAGATTTCCGGTGCAATATCTATTGTATTTTGTGAATGAACATCGGCAATGATCGTCTTTACCGAGTTCCATAGACTACGTGGGTTTTTACGTCCTAAGTCGATCCTATTTGTCCAATATCCAGACCTTTTTGAACGAATTAGAATAAGGAACTCCAGTCCACTTTTTCTATTTTTTTTATCAATGTTGACATCCTAACTTAATTTTATGTTTTTTTAAAGTTCGTTTTCATGGTTAAAATAATTGTTAAAATTTCAATTTTTTAAAGCCCACCAAAACGCACGAAATCTATGGCTTGTTGAGTGTGACGTCACACGAGCCGTCGGATTAGCGGTTCAATGGGCGGTAATCGATATTGTATGGATTCCATTAAAAACTTCGAGAACTTTATACTCAAATTTAACTGCTTTTAATTAAAGAAAACATTGTAGAATATCAGCGTCTCGTTACTATTGTAGGTGCATTGTACCAAAGTGCAAAAATCCATTCATATCCGCAACTAATTAACAATTTATCAGCGTTCAAAGAAAGTCCATAACTCACTTTTTAAGAACTAGCTTAAAATCAGAATCGCTTGCATTAATAGCCTCTTTCAAACAGACGCATGCGCATTGCGCATCTGCGGACTTCAACAGTCCGTGACAGCAGTAGACAGATATTAACTTGAATGTGTTGGATAAATTGAATAGGTTTGAAATATTGGTGTAATTTCAATGGCTTGAAATAAAAATAAATATATTATGCGTTGTAAGAAATAATAGGTTATCATTAGAAATCCCCCGCTTCCAGAATAACTGAAGAAATAATCACCAAAGTGGCAATGACATCGTTGTTGGAAGGGGTTTAGATTATTATTACGTAGACAATTTCGTTAAAATTGGTAGTAATTTTCAAACAAAAACTCTCAACTAGTCGCAATAAACAAACATAATGATTTTGCGAGCGAAATGAAACTGTAAACAGCGAAATTATAAGCCAAAAGCATGATAAACAGCGGAAAAAAATCTTATCTGGTTATAGTTGGGCTCAAAAACGGCACGTATGACGTCAGAAGCAGTGGTACCAACAGAACATGGTGTTTTGATGGTACAGTTTTTAATTCACTTTTATATAACGATTTATAAAATCTACGTTTAATTATATACAATGAAAGTTATATATTCAGAATCGGCATTTTCTGATCTATACAAATATATATATATTTTAAAGCCATTATATTTTTCACTGGAGTTCCTTATTGTGTACACTTTTTGAGCCTGTATCTAACCATCCCGTGAGGTAACCCCAGACTGTCTGTATAACTTTTCCAATTTACGCATCGCTCCCTTCTGAATTCGACATTCTTCGTCAAACCAATCGTCAGATTTTCAACTAGACGAGTTTTTTTAGATGTAGGAGCATATTTATTTAAGAGGTTTGATAGTATGGTGTTGTAATTTTCTGCCAGTTTGGTTGATGTCTCTTTTTCCCAAAGGCTTTGTGTGCAAAGCGGAGAGGCATTTAGCTCTGTCAGGAAGTCGTCAAAGTTAAAACTACGCCATGCTCTTGATGTGATAGTTAGGTAAGGGATTTTCGGTGGGTTAAAATCGATATCAGAGCGAATTGGTCGATGATCTGATAGTCCTACATCCACACTGTTCGCTACCGGGGATGGGCCACTCGACCTAGAAACAAAAATATTCAGAGTTCTCTCCGCATCGTGAGTTGGTGCAATAACCCATTGACGGCATACGAAGGAATCCAATAAGTAGTTAAATTTAATTGTGTAAGGTGACTCTAGGTGCTCTAGATGGTTAATATCGCCTGTTATGAATATATTGTCGGAAACTCCTACAACCCGTTCGAAGAAATACGATAGTTCATTGAAAAAGTCCGCGGTGATTTGTTTTGAACCCGGCCGGTACAGGGTACATAAAATGAAAGGTGCTTCTGCAGAGGAAACTTGGCACCTCAAGTATTCAAATGTTAGATATGCACCAACAGACACCTTTGCTAGGCGTAAGCCTTGGCGGGCAATTATCGCGACACCCCCGTGACTTAAGCTAGAGGGATATCTGGGAGTTTTCGACGACGAGTGAGGATGACAACTTTGCTTTTGGAAGGATAAAGTTCAAGGCCATTCCTATTTAACCACACCGAGAGTTTTCTAAGAGCGTTGTTGATTGCTGATGCTGCGATGAAAAGATTGGGGATATTTTGTAGAAATTTAAGTCATCAGCATATTGAAGTATGTTGCACATGAAATGAATAGATTTTTCCACATCAGTCTTTGAGGTTTTCCGTAGCTCTTTTTAAATCGGTATATTTTATTATTTTAAATGGAAACAGCCTGTTATTTTTATAAATATATATTATGTGAATTTCATATTTTCGCTATTGTTACATAATGTCATCCCAAAAAGTTTGTTTGTATTAACTCCGGGTACAAGATATTATGTTAAAACACAAAAAGGTTTGAAAAAAAATACACAAGGTGTAGGCCGAACCGTACTCAATATGCGAGGCGGAATCGAATAATAAAACGTGCCTTTGAAAACGAGTGCGTTTTATGAAAGTTTTTTCTAAAATTCATAAATCTTCGAAAAAGAGAATTCATTAGAGATGCGTCGTAACTTATCGTGTGTAGCAAATTAGTTAGTTCACCTTCCCGTTGGCAAGAGGGGTAGTCCAAATCTCATAAATGACTATCCTCCATGAAATTATTTTAATTAGGGATCTCATAGTTTTGGTATTTTTGAATTCCTACAAAACCTATAAATGCATAATTTACTAAAAACGAAAAGTAATGCCTTGTGACGGTTATTGCTATATCTAAAGAAAGAAACATTCATTTAATTTTTATTTCAGTACAAATATTTATTTTTTCAAAATGTATTTAAATAATTAAGTTCATGAGTAGGTACCTACTTATGTTTCGAATATGTAATCTGTGGCTAACCAGAGTGGTATATCTATGGACTAACTTCAATACAAAATGGCGGGTTCAATGTTTTTCATACTAATTTTAAAACGTTATAGCAACAGTTTTACATACTGGATTTCATTTGTATTTGTTTTACATACTGAATTAGGATTGTGTGGTCGTAGCATAATGCTACACATTCCGAAACGTATGTAGGTTGCATAACGCCACTGGCTGGTAAGACGGCTGTCACCGACGTGGGTCGGCGTGACGTCACAACGGCATATTCACGAACAAATATGAATAGACGTGGTTTTGGCACTTTTTTAATTCTTATAAAAGAATTATTCGTAAGCATAATAATAATATATAAATGCCGTCGTTTTCGTCATTTTTTTGGACTGTAAAAAAAGCTGTTAAAATACCCTATTCTATCGTTTTATCTTTCATATTTCTAACGGAGTCGGCAGTGTGATTGAGGTGAAGTTGTCAGTTGTCAGTGCACATTGTATTATTTTGGCGACGGAGTTATTTTATTCATTTTTTTGTTTTCTATTATGGTACCAATATTGTGATATAACTATTTACATGTTAAATTTTGTCGCCGTTGTGTACATCAGCTGAGATATTTCATATACGCATCTCGTCAACAGGAAAACTGTACCAGGGAAGCCCCGCGCAGCTGTTGTCAAATTACCCATTTTATCTATTAACTAACACCTGAGCTATTGTCATATTACTATTTTACTCAAATTAACTAGACAATGGCGCAAGAACCGAATAATTTACACATTAAATGAATTACCAATTACCAGTTTTAATGTTTTACTGTAATAAAATAATATATCCGTGTTTTTTATGCAAATACAATATGGAACAAACAATAAATTATAGATTGACTAATATAATATTTCAAGTAATGTTCAGGAATAAGTTTTTGAAGGTGATGGATGACCCTCTTGAAAATGACATGTTGAATGATGACGAGATAGTTCAGACTGTTATCAACAAAGCACTAGAGGTAGAGGAAGTCGACTGTGAGGAGTACGAAGAAGACAACACGGTTATTTTCCCGTGTGGTGGAATCCTTTTTTCTGGGATATTTCTCCACAACCAAGTATTCATGGGATCGAGGTCTTTAGAGTTCCCTGGATTCATAGAATGATAGCATTTTATTCGATGTTTGTCACGGGGCAGGGTCTTGTGGAAAAATCCACCCTTTGTCGGGAATTTCCTTTCGAGCGAACTCCCTCCCGAGGTGATGTTTCGAGGGTGGAAACCTAAAGCCTATCTTTGCACGATGTACTCCACCAAACTTGGAAAAGTTCCGAGGAGTATGCAGATGCAGTATGGTGTTCAGACACTCGAACTATACGACTATACCGCCAAACTCCGATATTAAAACATACAAGAAACACTGTGAAGACATTGAATTTGTTATATCAAAACATCCTACATCTAAAATTAATATTGTCAGTGACTACAATCTTCCCAATTTGAAATGGAACTTTAGTGACAACGGTTATATTACAAATAAAAGTTCTAATGATCCGGCTGTGAAGTAATAGATACGATATAAACTATTTGAATTTACATAAACATCATTTTGTGCACAATACACGTGACCACCTTTTAGATCTAGCTCTCTCTAACTGCTCCAAACTGTATGTTCATACCGGTGGATAGTCATCATCCTCCTCTACACATTGTAGTTAATATGTACACATACAAACCCACATTGAAACAAACAACACTCAACAAAAACGCCGATTACGATTCTATTAATTACCAGCTCACTATTACTGATTGGACTTTCTTGACTGGTGGTAGTGATATTGAACAAACCTTAGAAAAACTTTATCAAACATTTTCCAACAATATAAAACCTTTGTACCATCGTATGCACCAAAACACAGAACATATCCAATTTGCATCATATGCACTAAAACACAGAACAAATCTAATTTGAATCATATGCACCAAAACACTGAACATATCCAATTTGCATCGTATGCACTAAAACACAGAACATATCTAATTTGCATTGTATGCACCAAAATACAGAACATATCCAATTTGCATTATATGCACAGAACATATCCAATATGCATCGTATGCACCAAAATCTAGAACATATCCAATTTACATCGTATGCACCAAAACACAGAACATATCCAATTTGCATCGTATGCACCAAAACACAGAACATATCCAATTTGCATCGTATGCACCAAAACCCAGAACATATCCAATTTGCATCGTATGCACCAAAACACAGAACATATCCAATTTGCATCGTATGCACCAAAACCCAGAACATATCCAATTTGCATCGTATGCACCAAAACCCAGAACATATCCAATTTGCATCGTATGCACCAAAACCCAGAACATATCCAATTTGCATCGTATGCACCAAAACACAGAACATATCCAATTTGCATCGTATGCATCAAAACACAGAACATATCCAATTTGCATCATATGCACCAAAACACAGAACATATCCAATTTGCATCGTATTCAACAAAACACAGAACATATCAAATTTGCATCATATGCACCAAAACACAGAACATATCCAATTTGCATCGTATGCACCAAAACACAGAACATATCCAATTTGCATCGTATGCATCAAAACACAGAACATATCCAATTTGCATCATATGCACCAAAACACAGAACATATCCAATTTGCATCGTATTCAACAAAACACAGAACATATCAAATTTGCATCATATGTACCAAAACACAGAATATATCCAATTTGAATCATATGCACCAAAACACAGAACATATCCAATTTGCATCGTATGCACCAAAACATAGAACATATCCAATTCTCTCCACGGACTTTATACGATTGCTGTACACTATTGCTTGCACATTATAGGAAAAGTAATCCTTTCGGTTACGGTAATATTTTGCGTTGGTTTCCTTCAGAAGAAAGAATTCCTACACGAGTGCAGTCGGTGGCACCGATTGTATTGGGAAATTGAGTAGTTCTTTAAAATTCGTTGGCACACTGCTGAATTTCATTGTCTGTGGAAACAGAATATATTGAGACCGAAGGCGAGTTATTGCCCCGCTAACCCTGTCTATTTTACGGGAGACAGTGTTTTTATGCATCCCAGAGATGTCTCCTGTACATCTTTGCATGGTTCCCGTTGCATAAAAATGCAATGTTATCAGAACCTGGTCCACAGCACAAACGGCATGATTTCTGAAATGACACAATATTAATTTTTATTTGGTTTTAGTGCAGTTGTGTTTATTGAAATACAATCTGACAGTTTCATACAATAACACTGCCAGTATAACATTGGGGAATATACCTCTATGCAGTATAAATTATCAACCATCAATAGAAGTGCACAGAAGTTTGAATAAACTTACTTGTTTGTAGATGTTGTGATGACATTAGAAATGAGTAAAGTTAATTGCCTAACCATATTTTTTGTCACCCGTAATCTGGCAATGAAATTCATCTCTTCCAACAAAAAATGGTCTGTTCTTGGTTTGAACTTCTTCTTTTTCCTATTTTACAATTATTCCAATATCAATTGGTTTTCAAAACCCGGCTTGTCGGACATTTTAGAATAATTTTCTCTTAAATGATGACAGTAGGCTGACAGCTGACAGCTATACCAAAATCTAACTTTTAACTGTCAATATTGCTGGGTTAAATAAAAGTTACTATTTAGTTAAACTTTATTTAAACGAAGTAGAAACAACATATTTGTGCAAGAAATGATAAAAAAGTAACTTTTATTTGATTTTAACTAAAATGTAACTTTAACTATTTTCGATGCAACTGGCCCTCAATAGTGTGGTCCCCAATATTGTACGCGTGCAGCGCAAACTTTTAAGTTTTGTTAAATTCAAACTACACATACCAATACAACACATAAACTATACATTCTTGCTAAATACACTCAAAATGCATACTTTAGAAAACAGAAGAAAAATAATAGACCTAACTTTCTTTATTCTGTATTAGACTGTTGTGAACTCCTGCAACTAATCAACTTTAAAGTACCTCATCGACAAACTCGGCAAAATATATTATTCTGAAACAATAATTCTGGGACTAACTACCAAATGCACGCAACCATTTCTCGCCTACATACACTTAGGAACAAATTCACCTCTGCTATAGATATATTTAATGTAAGTTTACCCATGTTTAAAAGATACCTGAATGATATTTTTATGTTGCAACAATTATAAGAGCATCTCATAAGAGCTATTGTGTAATATATTTTTTCTAATGTTATCTTTTTACTTATCTACAATTCAAAAACTTGTTCCTGTTTTTCTTTCTATGTATCATGTACTATTATATTATATTATGTATTATGCAAATTCATACATTTTTACGTCACCCGAAATATAAAAACACGTTGATTTCTTTTTTTTTTCACAATGTCACGAACTCATATTATATTACATTATACACTTATACATTATGTATCATGTAGATCAGGCAGGTACTATATCTATTTTAAAAAAAGCATTATCTACAAATTAAAAACCTTTCCCTTTATAACTTTTGTGTCATGCACTAATACATTATTATACATACTCGTACACACATATCATAAATATGTTACACTTATCCGTATAGCCAGGAATCTGGCTTTCGGATAGGGCCATACTGAGAGTATCAATCACTCTGAAACGAGAAGTAGTAGGCGTTAGAAGCCGTTACCACACCTCCGTGGGTGTAATAGCCACCGGAAACTATCAGCATTCGTTGTATAAAACGCGTAAATATGTAAATTTCGTAGAGAAAATTGGAGATGAGGATAATGTTGACCCTCGGAACCACTATCTGTGTCGCGCTAGGTCCGAGGACTGCGCCCCGCAATAAGGAAAATCACTTTATTTTATTTCGATTTTTCACTACACAAACTTAATAACCCCGATTTATTTCAAATATTATCTCTATCTTCGTTATTTAAAATATATATTTCAAATTTATTATTAGCATAAAAAGCTGGTTGGACAGTATTTGGGATCATCATCGCTTTCGAAACATGTACATATCTGTGTACGAGTATATTAATAAAGTAGTGATTTTTAAAAATAATTTATGCATTTAAATGTTCAGAAGATATCGCTACAAAGTTAATCTTTTCGACAAGCCTCCCCTCTTGTGTCGTCCGAACAGCTCTGGATATTTGAGGCAGGGGCAGGGTCGACTTTATCAGCTTAACGTCTCAAAAACTCAAGGAGATCTGGGGCGCTATTCCCGTTCTTTTTAAGTAACCTTTTCATTAGGGTTAAAGCCTTCTTACTTAACTGCGGTTCCGGTTCTATCGGATGACAGCTGTCAGCTGAATTCAGCGAACGACATTCACCATAAATATCAATATTTGCGATGTTTTAACAAGAGAAAATCTCAATATTTGAGATGTTTTAACAAGAGAAAATCTCAATATTTGCGATGTTTTAATAAGAGAAAATCTCAATATTTGAGATGTTTTAACAAGAGAAAATCTCAATATTTGAGATGTTTTAACAAGAGAAAATCTCAATATTTGAGATGTTTTAACAAGAGAAAATCTCAATATTTGAGATGTTATAACAAGAGAAAATCTCAATATTTGAGATGTTTTAACAAGAGAAAATCTCAATATTTGAGATGTTTTAACAAGAGAAAATCTCAATATTTGAGATGTTTTAACAAGAGAAAATCTCAATATTTGAGATGTTTTAACAACAGAAAATCTCAATATTTGAGATGTTTTAACAAGAGAAAATCTCAATATTTGCGATGTTTTAACAAGAGAAAATCTCAATATTTGAGATGTTTTAACAAGAGAAAATCTCAATATTTGCGATGTTTTAATAAGAGAAAATCTCAATATTTGAGATGTTTTAACAAGAGAAAATCTCAATATTTGAGATGTTTTAACAAGAGAAAATCTCAATATTTGAGATGTTTTAACAAGAGAAAATCTCAATATTTGAGATGTTTTAACAAGAGAACATCTCAATATTTGCGATGTTTTAACAAGAGAAAATCTCAAAATTTGCGATGTTTTAACAAGAGAAAATCTCAATATTTGCGATGTTTTAACAAGAGAAAATCTCAATATTTGCGATGTTTTAACAAGAGAAAATCTCAATATTTGCGATGTTTTAACAAGAGAAAAACTCAATACTAAGTATTTTACCAATTACGTTATTATTTACTAATTAGCTAGTATACATTATATAGATGTTGACATTTTTGACAATTCGTGTCAGGCATTGAAGAGCGTCGGCACAAATTCAAATGTCACTTTTAGAACTAGAGATAAAAAAGGTCATTACTATCTAATGAGGCAGGTAACTTTTTATAAAACGCGAATCATCGTTAACACGTAATACCCGGAGGTTCAAAATAAAACACATTCGGCGATGGTGGGTCCAGATAGACCCGGCTGAAATGATGAAAATAAAAGGCCTTTTTATGCATTTTTCGTTCATATCCTTACTTTTATATGATATTATGTAATTCCTCATAAACTCATAACATATCCCTCGTGTTTCTTGTATAAAGATAGATGTTTTAGAAATTAGTATTCCGTAAATGTTGCGGTTCTTCGATATGCAGCAGCGCGGGCATACCGCGCGAGAGCAAAACCACGACTAAATCGGTCGCGTCTTGAGACAACCGCTGCCGACGGTCAGGGGAATGAGGAGGGCAGTGCGGGAGGGGGGATAAGGACTCGACCTAGGAAGTCAGTGGAAGCGAACATTTTTGTTTATATATTTATTAACATTTTCGGGAAATCGATGGTGTGCATTTACAAGTATATCATGTATTATTTAAAATACCAGAAATAAAATCACTTATTTAATTCTTCCTTGTGGCTGTACCTCTAATAGAAAGATGTGTAAAAGAAAATAAATTAAATTTATAGCCATATTATATGATGATTGCTTATGCAAATATTAGAAAATATTATATAATGGCGTTCTTATTTGAGTATTTAATTTTCTCACACATTTATTTGTGACAATTAAAACCATTGAATGACATACATTTTAGTTAAAAAATGCTAAAACTTTTATTTTTCAACAAAACAAATTTAAATGAACAATTTTCATTAAAAAATTAAAGGAATCCGGAATTTGACAAGTTGATCTGCAACGGATTCACTCAGATTTCCTACACTAACCGCATTATCACTTCCATTTTCACTTTCAGATATTTCCTCTAGTAATATGTCTTCCGGATCACTTTCAAATTCTGGATCCAATGCTTTGAATTCCAAGTCGCCATCATCACTGATCTCACTGTTAAGTAGCTTTTCAATCTCATTATCAGCTAAATAATGTTGCCTTGCCATTGCGTTAGTATGGTACGAAATAAAAAAAAAATTAAAACAAAGTTATAAAAATATAATCACCATACTAGAAATGTGCCCGAATGGTTGACAACATCTGCGTGTTAAGGACTGTGAGGGACAAAGACGGAAGGATAGAGCGAGAGATATACTGTTTCGTCGGCTGCTCAAATTCAAATGAGAAGAGATAGAGTTTTTGCGTGTTTTTATACACAATTATTCTATTAACTTATTTAAAACGTGTCCGATTTTAATCATTTTTGAGTCGAGATGTGGGTAAATATTTGATAAAAGAATAGACAAGAGGAAATTAGCCTAAACGAAATATTTACGGCAAAATCTTTTATTTAAAAAACACTGGATCAAATCAGACCCATCACCGAATCAGTGGTAAAAGGCTTATTTATGACATTTTTAAAAATAAAATAAAATGTATTAAAATTAATTAATATAATGTATTCATTTTTAAAAGTTTTAGTTCAAAATCTTATGTCACTTGAAGATATTTCATCAATTTGTGTTTTTCAAATAATCTCTTAGCAATCTAATTAGGATCTTTTTACTATGTCTCACCGGAATTCCGTAGTCAATCAAGAGTATTTAACCCTAAGGGGAAAAACGTAAGGAATCTTCTTCAAAAGGAACAGAATAGCACGCCCTGAAGCCTATTCCGTTCTTTAAAAAGAAAGATTCATATCCCTTAGGCTTAAGGCGCCTAACTTGCCTGACTACAGTTAACTGACAGCTGTCATGATATTGACGTGATTAAAAAGTATCCAATATTGCGTAGTTTTATGAAAAAGTCAATATCTATTTCAATGCTACCAACTACGTTATTATCAACTTTAAACATTATTAGCTATTTAGCTTTATAATTATACATGGAAATACAAATTCTGGCGTCAAATGTCACTTTTAGGAGTAGTGACAGAATTAAAAGGTCATTACTACGAGTATATAGTGAGGTGGGTACCTTTTAACAATACGTAATTCTTCGTTAAAAGGCGTATTTTCGCTGTTTAAAAATAAAATTAAAATCGATTAAAATGCAATATAATATAATTTAATTGTTTTAAAAAGTTTTGGTTCAAACGATTGTGTCACTTTAAGATAATTCATCATTTTGTGTGTTCAAATAATGTTTTAACAATCTGTTGAGGATTTTTTTACTATGTCTCTCCGGAATTCCCCAGCTAAGCGAGAAGTCTTTAAGCCTAAGGAAAGGATAAGGAATTGTAGCGTAAAAATGATACGACGGCTAATGTTCTCTCATCTCAAGATTCGTGGGTGAG